>JAMKCH010060839.1:0-53426 GCA_023653785.1 Ophioderma brevispina
TTGTCTAAAACACTGCAATCACTACATTTTTTTATTGAACGTCTTTTGTCTACGATAGACAATCAGCGAAGATTTCAATAAAACGACGTGGTTTCGTCATAATGGCGTCGCGTGGGCGACCGTTGGCTCCCTGGAAGAGTTACTAGCACTGAAAGCTAAACACCCCGGTGCACCTATTATAGCAGGAAACACTGCATTAGGTAAATACAACCAACAACAATGGCAATAACCATGTCAATTCAGCTCTCGTTCTCTATTTTCTTTTTAAATATAAAGAGATTCTTCACGAAAATGTATATACCATAATGTTCACATCAACAGATCAAGATATCAAGTGTGCTTGGAAAAATAATAAAACAAAAAAAGAAAGCAAATGCAACAAAAAACAACAGGAAAAGGCAAGCAGTAATAGCAAACAGAGCAAGACGAATTGTCCGTTTTAAAACACAAAGAAAGTAGCCATAGAAATTTTAAATCAATAACACCTTTGAAATGATGTAATA
Organism: Ophioderma brevispina; assembly: GCA_023653785.1. Taxonomy (NCBI): domain Eukaryota; kingdom Metazoa; phylum Echinodermata; class Ophiuroidea; order Amphilepidida; family Ophiodermatidae; genus Ophioderma; species Ophioderma brevispina. The sequence continues at coordinate 504 of JAMKCH010060839.1, forward strand.
TTGGATGGTTCCAGGTTTATACCAGAATTTATAGATGAAACATTTGACGAGTCGAGGATAAGGCTAATATTGTTGGCAGGGCGATATGATGATGATGGTCATAATGTTATATATGTAGCACCTGGGCATAATACCTTGCAATATGAACTTTCCACAGGCATTCAAAAGAAATTTGCCGGGATATGTCACCCAGTGGTCCTATCACCCAGCCATGTGCATGAACTTCACCAGATTAATGTAACAGACGCAGGGTTGGAAGTTGGTTCAATGGTTACTGTTAGCCAACTCTATGACGTGTGTGAGGAATACATGGATAAACTTTCAAGTGAGTGTTAACGACAAAGCTCTTTGTAACTAATAATCACAATGATGTGGGTTCGAGTCCCGCACCGGCCAACGTGATATACACCTGAGCAAGGCACTTTACCTCACTTTCTTCTTTCCACCCACTTCAAAAATGGAGCGTTGTCAGTGATATGGTCAATAGCGCTGCCCAAGGGCGTATTGTGGCATCCAACATTTCTAGGGACAGTGGATATGTGGTTTAAAAGTGCTATATAAATGTATTTTTTTTATTTATTTAGCAAAAGTAAAGACAAACGTGTTAAAATAAGATGTATATAGTTTTGCATTTCGTCGAGGTTAAATACGGAGTCTATCATGCATTAAGTGAGTTAATTTTTCATTACATTCAAATAAATTTTACGAGGTATAACACGAGCAAAGCACTTACGTTTCGATTCTTTGTCTATTTAGCCAAAAATATGATTATGTTTTCCATATTTCAAGTCAATTCTTAAACACTATTCATATTTGGATTCGATTATGATCGTCTCAATACTAAATCCTAAAAAGAAAAAACGTATTAACCTTTATTATAATAAAGTACTAGGTTGCTTTTTCAAGTCAGTTTTGTGTGCTTTTCTACAATAACATTTTTGCCTTTGCTATTAATTCTGTCTGTAGAAGAGAAAACTGCGTACACTTGCTGCCTTGAAGGAGATACTATCCAGGTTTGGAGGAGAACAAATAAGAGCAGTTGCGGTAAGAAATATAATCAAAATGTATCATATTGTCGATAACATTGATACTGGTTATATATTAAGAAAATCTTAATATATAATGCATTATCACTAAGATATTCTATATCTACTCGATAAAACTTTGACAGAAAAGGCCCAGAAAGCAGTCATGATCATAATGTATTATCTTACAGACAATAGGAGGTAATTTGAAAGCGGCTCAACCTCACTCGGATCTCAACTCATTCTTTTTGGCAGCAGGATGTTCTGTGACAGTTGCAGCTGATAAAGGTATCATTTTAATGGTTTTTGTTGGTAATTACTATGTACAAATAATCAACGGTTATTTAGATTAATTCTAAATTATGATTTTAAGATAGGCGACTCTGAGAATGACCCGTTCGCAAACTGCCTTAAAGGTGCAATAAGAGATTTCACATAACAGGTGTCCCTAAAAAATTAAAAGCCTCGAATTTTGCACTGATGTTAAGCTATCCATAAAACAATATCCCCATCTGAAAGGATTAAGCTGAGAATCATTTATTGGTACACAAATTTCTAACTTACCATTAGAGCAAATACTAAATTCAACCTTTGTTAGCAAATCAAAAGCACCTTTTGTTTTCACTTTTAATACATTTCTGTAGCCAAATGCAAGTTAAGGAATCTATTGGGTGTCTTATCTTTAGGAAATCACATGATATGACACAATATATGAATGCTTCGAAGTCTCTCGTTGCACCTTTAAGAGGACAACACCCGATCCTCAGCCGCATCCCTACCATCCCCCGGCAAACTTGATATTTTGGTATAATTGGAAGCCTTGTGTTTTGTCATTTCATCTGCTAAGTGGTTGAAGTCCACCCGATTATGCTTCTACGGGTGATGCTATCAGCATGAAAATTACTTGTTTAAGGTTACCGGAAATATTAGTACAGTAATCTATAAGCTATTGTAGTACACACAATTACTGCTCAAGTTAAAATGGTATATCGGATTCAAATGAGATTGTGAAAAGGTATGTTGATCCTTTACAATTAAACACAGATAAAATATTTGTTGTAATCGAATGGGGCACATGAAAGTATTATAAGGAGTCATATTCACTTTCTCTCTTTCTCTTTTCTCTTCGGCCCCGTCTTCCTATTTCGCATACTCTTTATTTCAGTTTAATATTCAAAATTGATTGGATATTAAAGCCTATTCATTAACTCCAATTATATGAGTGATGTGTTATGACGTGACAACGATGTGAAAATAAAAATGCTTATAACTGATTATAAAGTTTCATCTTTAATTTTTACCATTTCCAAGGAGTCAGAAAACCTTTGCCTCTGTCAAGAGACTTCTTTCCGTCAAGATGGAAAACCAAAATCGGAGACGATGAAGTCATTGTGAATGTCAACATTCCATTCAACGATAAGGTCAGCATAATATATATACAAATTTTGTGAAGTTTTTATGTCTTTCCTTTTATTTAGGCTTTGTGTAATACATGGCATGGCAAAACATAAATACTCGCAGATCAACAGCTTATACTACTTCTCACGTTTTGTAAAACGTCACGATTTGTAACAACAAACATTATATAGATCTTCTCTTGATTATTTCTTTTATCTAGTTAGTGTTGGCATTGAAAAAAAAGTTGGTATACAAGGCAAAAGCTTTAACAAGGCCTGTTTAGCTCAACATTGTTCAAATGTGTCGGTGGAGCTTCGCATCTCTTCCGAAAACCAGTCAAATCTTCATCAAGAATATTTTGTTGATCGGCAATGTTATTCTTGTGCTCTCTGATTCTTATATATATAATAATATATACAATTTGGGGAAGTTTTAGTATATCTCTACTTTTATTTTGGCTTTGTCTAATACTTGACAGTCCTATCTTCGGAAGTAATTTTTCTCTCCCACATCATCGGTCGCAAAAGGGAAAAAATAAATTCTCGCAGATGAACAGCTTACTGTCCACTTCTCACGTTTTGTAAAACGTCACGATTTGTAACAACAAACATTATATAGATCTTCTCTTCATTATTTCTTTTATCTAGTTAGTGTTGGCATTGAAAAAACACTTGGTATACAAGGCAAAAGCTTTAACAAGGCCTGTTTAGCTCAACATTGTTCAAATGTGTCGGTGGAGCTTCGCATCTCTTCCGAAAACCAGTCAAATCTTCATCAAGAATATTTTGTTGATCGGCAATGTTATTCTTGTGCTCTCTGATTCTTATAATGTTGTTCTTATGCTCAATACTTCTATATAACATACAAGAAAACCTTTTTAAAGATATTGGGCTGTATTCCAAAAAGGTGTTTAACAACTGTTTAGTTAAACTAACCTTTATCTCTAAAATAGTAAGATACATCGGGGATAATTTTTGAACTACGGTAAAAGCATCAACATTTTCATATTATACCAAAAGAAACTTATAACGACCTGTTCTAACAAACTAACATATCTGTACTACTTTGAAAAAAAATAAAATTTTCTCATAATTTTAATGAATTCTGACTTATCCACCTCACTACTTCAAAGATAAACGATTTGGAATACGGGCCAGTATGTCAAACCATAACATGGTTTAATAACGTTTTGTGTTTGCTGGATATTAGCTTATGTTTACATGATTTCGATATTTTATGACACCTATGTGTTTTCTGTTTGGGAATAGGATGAGTACATCAATATCTACAAAATATCTCGACGCAACCACGTGGACACCGCAATCGTAAATTCAGTGTTTAAATTGAAACTGGATGCAGAGACGGAAACAATCCGTGATATTTGTCTTGTGTTTGGCGGTATGGCTGCAACTACAAAAATAGCTACAAATACAGCAAATAAGCTCATAGGGAAGTAAGTCTTTGCCACTGCATTTTTTTTTATTTTTTTTTCTTGTGAAAAATATTTTAATGATTTGAGCTACAAAAATCATTTTTAATGTTAGTGTAACAACTTGCTCTCATTATATGCCAAACTGTGCGAAAATCAGATATTTATAAGTTTATAAGTTTTGGGGAAAATCATATGTTTGTGGAACAAGTTGAATTTTGGACTAAATTTCTCCGTGTGTGATAATGGATTTCGGGAACTTGATTGTGACGTCATTGTGACATCACACTTGACATGTTTGAACTTGTAAGGAGACCCTAAACTATAATTAGGTACCAAAAAATAACATTCGTCATTCCACATTAAAAAATGACCGGTAAGACGTGCGTAGCTCTACAATAATTCAGGTATTATTGTTTTCGCATTTATTTTGGATTACAAACGGTAATCGACAATAAATTGACTTTTTAGTTTTTTAATTTTAGTTGTAAATGACATCATTATACAGATAATAAAGCTTATAGCATTATGATCAAATATTACGTCACACTGCAATCTTATATTCAGTTAACTTTTTATCTTTACACTTTAAATGTAGAAAATGGGATAGAGACATGTTGGCTATCGCCTACGACGAATTAGTAAAGGAGTTGACCCTTGACCCGACTGCTCCAGGTGGAATGGTGCAATATCGGCATAGTGTGGTTCTCAGTAGTTTCTACAAGTTCTACATCGATATATTAAAGCAAGCCTTGCCTACAAAACAACTAGAGGTAAATTAACAAATTATAATGAATGGTTAATCATGTATAAAAGCGTATAAAAATCATATCAATATTGACAACAAGTTTTTAATTATGACAACAGCAATCCTGGGCAGCAATATATTTACTCTGAACATTTGCAGGTATCGTAACAACACTGCTGATTTTCATTTGTAAATTTCAGAAACCAGCCATTCTCAAAAGCGTTACTCAGACTTTCGATGAAAGTATTCCGAAAGGATCCCAAGTATACCAGGTACTTGAAGTTTACCAAAGAATTACGACGTTAACACTCTGTTTTGCCAATCATTTGAGCATTTAATTCAAAGTTATTGAAAATTTTCGAAAAAAAATATGTAATTCAATTTGAGCGACAGCAATGCATTGCTAACAATATATATATTAGCATTCAAGAACGCAACAACGGGCCACACAACGCATTCAGGAAATATTAAAATTGTTTATCACTTTTGAAGATAATAAAATTTTTGAGTTGAACTTGAATAAGTACAACATCGTCAGTTCCAGTGTTTCAAACTTCCATTTTTGTTATTTTTTTTATTACATCCTTTACATCTTACAGGATCTTTTTAAATATGCCAATGATTTTCCCCAAATCTGCAACCCGTTTGTTTTCGAAATCCAATAATAGCTGTACAAGTTAGTAATACGCTGATGTAAGAGAGAAAATCCTATGCGCATGCCCTCCATCTTATGTGACGATGGCATTTGTTCACATAAGGTTTGTGAGCTAATGGAATGTAAAGTGTTGAAATTGTGACAAAATGTTGCAGTTGCATTTACCTCTAAATTAAATGGCGGGTGTCAATTGGCTACCGTGCAATTTATGTAATTCCTCTAGCACAATGTATTCTTGTTTTCTTCGCATACCCGAAGACAGCTTGATAAATCGACCCTCTTGTGCGACCAATTGTACACACAGCGGCAAAAAAGCAGACCACCGGGAAGCAGATTTGTAGACACGTGCCCCCTGAAGGGGGTATATTAATGTAAATTTTAAAAATTGGTCATATGCAATCCGCGAAACGAAACGGGCTCACGGCACCTATTGGGGGTTGTTAATTTCTACTTTTAATTCCGCCATACGTCAGGATTTAACACGTAAGCAAATAAAGTGCTTGTAAATCAATGGGTGCCGTAATTTTGTTTTCGTTTGGTATGGAATTAAGGCCAGCCAGTTTTCACACCAATACAGAGTGCACACCAATAATCAATCTCCTGTACTTTTATGTAGCAAATGGCAGCCTAAAATGTCATTTTCTCACTAAAAGCAACTATTTACAGCACAAGTTTTTCACCATCTCACTTATGCTAACAAAAAATGGCGAGGATCCCGGGGAGGATTCGCAACTTTTGCGAAGTTGCCGTTGACATATAGGCATGTGGTATTGGGCCCGCAAAGGTTTCCTAAGCCTGCTGCTACATAGTACCGGCATAAATTTTCACACAAATCTTTTAAAAAAATAGCAACATTGTTTTTCCTTGGCACTGGCCAGTTCTCCAAGTATCCTGAACAGTTAAACCTCAACACACTTTGGTCACATTTCGGTACATTTAAGGTGCGACGAGAGATTTCCGGAGGGAGTGGCGCCTCATTTCCAAAAAATTGTGTTTTTTGCATGTCACCATATCTATAATGTTTCATTTCCACTTAAATTTAAAGTTTTTTGAATTGTGGAGAATTGTTTTTTATATCATTGTTTTTACATTAGAATTTTATCTATTTTGTATTTGTCGTATTGATATTTTGTACATATTGAGAAATCCGCCTATTTTTTGTCTGCCTTAAGCATATAGCGCAAACTGTGCACGGTGGCCGGTGTGTGTAGGGTGACTTGATGACCCCAATGCACGCGACTCCAATTACACCTTCTAGTGGGCCAGTCTTACTACATAGTGGGGATGTCAAAGAAGCTTGGTCTAGTCCACACTAGCATGTATACTGTATTCATTTATTTCTTATGAATAAAGATTAAATACACCTCATGATATGATTATTAATAATTAATTTGGCTTCCTTTATAGAAGCACCATCGCCATGAACACAGACATTGCCTACACAGTATGCAATCATTTATAGGTAAAACCTAAACCAGGCTTTAACTATGAAAAGTGTGATTTTAATATATAAATTTTATCCTTGTTCAAATACAACAGTTGAACAGTGTTACAATACAATTTAATACAATACAATACTTAAGAGACTGGTGCTAGGATGCTTCAAGAAAGCTTCTAAAAAGATTAATACGTCCAAAATAACACATTTATAAACATCAAGTTATAGCTTAGACCAAACTATTTCGTTATACAAACTATCAATTTGGACTAAATGTTGATTGCATATAAAATATTGATTGTGATCAAAATAAAAATACTTTAATAATAATGTCAACTAGTAGAAAACTACCTTTTACAGAACCTTAATTGTTAAGTACTAAGTCCGATGCAAGCTCTGCCCATAAGTAAGATGCATACCCTACCATGCAATTGCTGTGGCACTCCCCTCTGGCTTAAGTACTGCAGTCCAACATGCCACACCGCCTCGCGTGCGTGGGAGCTTGCACACAGATTCATGATTCAGAGGAAGGGCTTTTCCAAAAAATATTTTCGGGCAATAGGTGAATTTGTGTTTATATCATTTGCCTATTTGGATAGTCAGAAGCATATTGTAAATCACTTATCATCGGTTGGAACCAGGATCATAGGCCGTTTCGTGGACGATAACATCTGCACGTTTACTGGTTAATAAATTGCAAAATGTGACCTTTTTGGACACTGTTTCCATTTAACATGATGAAGAAATATGTCTGTGTCCAATTTATGAGCAAATTTTAAAACCTCAACCGACCTTCTTTAACATAATAACAGGAGGAGTTGACAGAATTATGAAATTGTTTTGTATTTTGTAATTTTGAAATGTTGGAAATTAAAGTGAATTTGGTGACATTTTTAGCCGCATAATGAGCTAATGTTGTAGAGTGAACGACCATGGTGAAGCTGAAGTCATTACCAAGGTGTTGCGGCGGCTAGGAAGGATTTTTCATGATTTGCCTCCTTCTATGTGAAGCGCCTAAGCCGTCTGCATTATGCGCTCTATCAAGACTGTTATTATTATTATTATGATGTTCATAATGCTTGTCCATATATACTAATCACGTGTGAAATTGCTAATCTTAAATGGAATTCCTTCATTTAGAATCCAACTTTGTATATAAATTCGGGATCCGGGAATTTTTGTTATAACACGGTTATCCTATGGACCTATACTACACACATTGGTGTTACTGCATCAAAACGAACAAAGCCGATCATCTCAATTTCGGAAATTGTGCTTTTAGGTTACTATACAATAGCTATTTCTGTGCTGACTATTTTTCATTATTACAAAAAAATAATCTTTTCGAAATCTCTGAGTCAGACGTTAATATAGAAGTCCCAAGGCATGCAAATGAGGTATTATAATTGTTCCCGTCATGTACTGTAAAACGTTGTTGCAGGCAGTGAATTGACGGAATCAATGTCCAATCCTCATTTTATCCTTGGACTTTATACCTGAATCGTCCTCCCAAAAGTTGGTGAATTAAGCTCATTCAGGTACCAGACACGCGATACCGATTTCAAACAGGGAATTTGGTACTGGAGCGTAGGCTACTAGATGTATTGTTTGCAACCCGGAGCAAGCCAGACAGTTGTGACCATCCCCAGTAACAAAAAGGTTTGAGTGATTAAATCTGATAAAGAGCAGCCTGAGAGGATGTGAGTCTAGGGACTGCAAAGGTGCCATAAAGGCTGCCCGGAATGGGCAAATAGATTGGATGTGGTTTGTGTCAAGTCTACAAAGAGGGACCAGAAGCATGCAAATATTGTGGTTGGTGATGACATCATTTGTGGTGCTATTGATTTTTTCAGAGAGTATAGAACATTCCAGGTGACTCTATTCCAGGTGTGAATCTATTCATGCAACTGCTAAAATCCAATATTTCACTAATTATGTCATTGGTAGATGTATTCTTTCTTTCTAGGCCCGGTTATTGGATGATATTGTTTCCCATAAAGATTTGGAGAGGTTTAAATCATCTCAATTTCCTGGGCCCTTTAATAAATTATAAAATATAATCCATTGTATCATCAGAGGCCTCTAAGTGCTTCCAAGAAAAATAGTATACAAATATTGACACTGCTATGAGGGGGCATGGTTGAAACGATGGACCCCAGGTTGATCTCGAAACCATACATGCCCCGAGGCGTAAGCCGAGTGGGCTTAGTATTGTTTCGAGATCACCGTAGGACCTATAGTTTTCAACCATGCTCCAATAAACAGCATCAATTTTGTTTTATTTATAACCGAATATATAGATTTTGTCAAACACAGCCTATCATCTGTACGAGCTCATGAGCTGTAGGCATGTTGTCATGGCGTGGCATGCATGTTTAACATTTTGTGTCACTTAGGGTCCAAACTTTTCCAGAATTAGCAACAACCTTTCTTGTGTTGAGGCAGGATGTTGGAGTCCAAAACGGATCGGCCGTAATCGACTTCTGGCCATTTTTTTGTCGGCAGTATGCGTACAATTTTCCTTGCAGCTCAGAATTCCGGATCAGCAACTTTTACAATCACCATTCAAGCATTTTCCCTAACACATGAAAACACACACACATCACGACTAAATGTGATTACAATCACTATAACACAATGGGTCTCTTGATTTCATGCAGAAATCTTTGGATCTAGGTGCTTATCGACGGTCGAAAATCATTTGCCAGCGACCCGTCAAACCTTGAGTGCCGGGCCATGGGCGCAGCCATTTATTTCCAAAAGCAAAGCGCGACGCGGCGATGGCGCTATGACAGATCTCTGTCAACACATCAGAGGGGATAGGTTTTCAGTAAGAGCATACACAAACTCAAAGCATGAATAGGCGACTGATGCCGCGATTCAGCCATTCCCTTGCCTGTTTGTATCCCCGGTGTGTATCAGACTTTACACTACGGCACAGACTCCCCACATACTAGTAAAACAAATACGGTCTGCTTATAATTATTCTTACCGTCACTTCAATATGGTACACTCATAATACGGATAGCGAAGTTTAGTCCGTACCGCAGTCTCTATGCTGGGAGAGGTGTCCACGGTATAGGTCATGAATGAGATGCCGGCTCTCCCAGGAATAGTTCTTTTTGGTTCAATTCTTGAAGCTAGTTGCAATTTATGCCTCCACTTTTAACCAATCAGATGACATGGATCATATATAGGGTATATAAAGCAATATTCTTATACCAAGACGACAAATACCAATTCATTAAGATACAAGGTGAAAACCACTATAAATATTGGTCACTAATGGAATTTTTTGGACGTCTACATTTCCACATGCTGTCTTCAAATTTCATCATTCCAACCTTTTTACGCGAGATATGTTACAAATGTCTGCTAGCTCCCGGGAGGCTATTAGTAGTGCTGTGTTCAAAATGTACGTTTCTCCTCTAGAGTCCTTTCATTAAAAAAAAAGTGCAGAATGATGTTGGCAAACAATCAGAATTTCATTTACGCCATTCATTTTTTTTGGTTATGGTTCAATGAAGAAATTTAAGCGGGCCATTATTGAATGAAAGTTTTCAAAAACAAGTTTGGATTCGTTAGTTATTGTGACAATCCTTGTGTGTTAATTAAATGTAAGACCTCACCTTTTGTTGATTTCCTGCTTCTGTATTCTGGAAGGAAAAAGGGTATGATACTTATTTTGTTATGCAGTTTTACCAAAAGGTAAATTTAATACAGGATCTAAGTCTTTCACTGAGTGTATTGAAATGACACTTCGTGTACAATAAACTGGTGTTACGGTTAAAAATAACTCTTTTGATGCTTTCAATAATGCATACGCTTAATATGAATATCACAAAGTATTCCTTATTTTATTTTTAAAGGAGAAACATGCCTTGGATTAGTGTTGAGTAAAAGAGCACACGCCAAAATTCTGTGAGTTCACCCTTGTACTGTTATCTTTATATTGCCTCGATTAATTTATCATCCAATGTACGTACGAAATATCTTTTTATTGTGGCACAGGGTAAAGATACCGTTTGAGTTAACCATTTTATTCAGTACTTTTCATTATTTTCTTCTCTCATTATCTGAATTAAGAAAGTAGTTTTTCTTTGATCATATCATTTCACATTAAGCTCAGTTTATTTCGTCTCATGTGCTCTATGTGTAAGCCATGGTTAAAAGTTTTTAAATTTTTCTTTCTTTCTTTCTGTTCTTCCATTTCTTTCTTTCTTTTATTTTTTTCTCTATTTTTTCTATCATTAATCTGAATTTACCATTACCTTTTGAACAATTCAGAAGAAAGCAATATATGTTTTATTGTATGTCTAAGTGGGAATTTTGCGATTCAATAAACTCGTACGTCTGACTTATACCTTTAATAATTTAAGACGTTTTATCATCTTAACGAGACTCTAGGAGGTGTTTAAGGGTTTCTCGTACACCTACTCCCCCAATTTCCGTACTTTCATTATTTGTGTTGTCTGTAAATGGTAAACCTTATTAACTTATATCTTATTTAAAAAAAGCAAAATCCAAGTAATTAGTACGTTATATATAAACTATAATAAACCTGATATACACTAAAGTCATGTGTTACCGTGGCGGCGGGACCAGGGGGCCGTGGAGGGCCTTCCTCACTTTTCAAAAAAGGAGGAAGGAGAAGAAATTACTCAATTACAGATCACTTAAAAACGTAAATGTTCACCGAAGTTTGAAGTTTAATTTTTTATTCCCCGTCAAACTAAGATCAATCAACACAACGGATGCTTTATCTCAGCCTGGCGTGCTGTGCTACGTAGGTGCCGAAGATATTCCAGGAGAAAATAACGTCAATGACGAAGAGGTGTTTGCTTCAGAAAAGGTACAAGTCAAATTTAAAGAGAAGTCAAGAGTCAGGCAGAACGATTTTCAGGTGGCCAATTGAATTGTTCTCAGAACAAATACACAAGATTTAGTGAAACTTAGTGAATTGTTATTTGTCCTGTAAAAGGATTTACTATAGCCAATGTAAACATCAATATAGAAGTGGCCACTCCTGTGAGACCCAACTCATACAGACCATTCATGATTTTGCCTTTTCACTTAATAATAGATCCCAAACTGATGTCGTAATAATGGACTTCTCGAAAGCCTTCGATACGGTGCCTCACAATCGTCTGCTTCTTAAATGCGCAAAATACGGTGTTAAAGGCAAGATCAATAACTGGTTATCTGCTTTTTTGAAGAATCGTCTGCAAAGAGTCGTGGTTGGTGGAGACTTTTCTGAGTGGGCCGAGGTGGAGTCCGGAGTCCCGCAAGGGGACGGTCCTGTGCCCACTATTATTTCTTATCTAAATCAATGACCTGCCAGATGGTATACACTCAACAGTACGGCTCTTTGCAGACGATTGTGTCATATACAGGAATATCACCAACATTAATGATACACATTTACTCCAGCATGATCTTGAATCACTCTCAAAATGGGTGCACCAATGGCAAATTACGTATTACTGGATCTAGATCACATATTATTAAAAAATATAAACTAGGAAATGTAACACTACAAGATACAACATCGCATACATACTTGGGAGTCGAGATCCAACACGATCTAAAATGGAACTCAAACATACACAAAATTGTCGCTTCTGCAAACAAAACCTTGGGTTTGTAAGGAGAAATCTTGGCACTTGTACAAGGAAACTAAAATATCAGCCTATGTCTCACTGGTCAGACCGGTTCTAGAATACTGTTCCGCTATATGGGACCCTCACACAAATGATCTGATACAAAAAGGGGTAAATACAAAGGAAGGGCACTCGGCTTGTCCACAACAACTACGATTGGAAGACCAGTGTTACAAAACTCATACGGAGCTCGAATGGGACATGCTTTCAACAAGGAGGAAAACCTCTAGACTTTGCATTCTGCAAAAAGCCATTGGGGGGCACCTGGCACTACCAGTCCCAGACTACTTGCGTCCGGCCCAGAGGCAAACACTCCAATCACACGTAAATAACTATATTGCATACCAAACCGCATTTAGTGCTTTAAATACTCATTCATACCACGTACTGTTCGTGAATGGAACAACTTGCCGCCGAACATATCTAATATCAGTGACCCGAAGTTATTCAAGTCATCAGTAACCAACTACAATAAAGCACAAGACCAAGACATCAAGGACTAACAAGATCAGTGCGCACTCCTATTTCCTGCTCGTTTAGTCCCAACGGGACGTTGTGCAGTATCCTAAAGAAAGAAAGAAAGAAATATGTAGTAGGAAAAGAATAGAACAAGTTTGTTCAAGTAATAACACTCGAATAATAGCCTATTTTGTGTAACATGTCTAAACGGAGGGGGAGGTTGTTCCAACCTTCTATATTATTTTCTAATGACGTCCTACGTTCTCTTCTTTTGAGGTAAAACATTAAATTTGTCATTTATCTCCAAGGTGGTATTGCTGGGGAACAAAACCAAATCATTGGTGGAATAGTTGCTAACAATCGAGAAAATTGCCCGCAAAGCGCTAAACTGGTTCATGTGGAGTAACTAAGATCTGCCGCCTATTGTTACTATCGAGGTAATGTGATTATACCACAACCAACAGTAAATATAAATCTATAATTTTTGGTTACTATATGCTATACACAGAATTTGACACCATTTTGAAAGACAGGAGTATTCTGAAACTTTACACCCGTATGACCTTGAACATATTTTATGTGTAGCTACTAAAATAATAATTTGTAGATGGAACAAACTATACATTTTAAGTTCTTGTGACATGACAAAACTGTTGACATGCATTTTAACACAATCTGAACCCTTTCAAATTACGACCCTTGTATAAACCTTATTCACCCCCCTTTGTATTTTTTTCAAAACATTATAATTGCATCTTGCAGTTACTGTCCATTTTCCCTATTCACTGTGCACACAGTGCATTCAATAGGCCCGTGACCTTTCATGCGTACTCTGTGCTTAACGCATAGGAAATGAGAAAACTCACGTCGTTGCGAGAAAGTGCTCAAGGGATTTCTTGGTAGAAGCTCTAATTGTAGAATATATTATCATCATAACATATTTGATTTTTTATGATAGAACATTCAGAAAATCCGAAAATGGTTAGTTTATAAAGAGTGGTATTTTGGTAGGGTATAATTCTAACTCTATGGCAAAAATCACAAGTGATTGCTGGGCAGATTCAAGAGGGCGCCGTGGACAAACGGTTAGACTTGTACTCTTCGTAGAAGCTGACAACCAAGATAATCTTATTTTCTATAAGGTGGTGTATTTTGGTTGACATATGGTGCTTAAAAATATCCGAAACGACCATTTCTAACAAGGTTTCTAACATGTGTAAAAACAGGCCTACTCGCCAATGTTCATGCACAGAGTGTGTGGGTAATCGCTCATCTATAGCATGTCATTGATCAGTGATTGGATGGTGCCTTGTGAAGTGGGAATCATTTACATAAGGTCAAACTTATGATTGGATTCATGTCACAATGATTTGGTTGGGTGGGCAAAATGTCGAGGCCCGTTTACAGTGGACACTAACTGCACTATGGTGTGTGACAAACAAGAGTTTGAATTGCACATATTGAGATTACCATAAAAACGTGTGTACCATTTTTAACACAAAATGCCGATTTTATTTGAAGATTTTATTGAAGCACAGATTTTGAAATCTGGACCGGACTGAAGTACTTCCTATTTACCTCATTTACATTTACAATGTGCCGAGATAGAATTCTTTAGCTTCACTGAAACTTAATTGGGATCAATGTGACCTCCTCACACGAAACCCGGATAAAGTCGGAAAATTTTCATTTTGAGATATGCACATATTTGAAATACTGAGAAAACAAGCTTTAAAATGATGTATAACATGTAAGCATTGCACTTTCTTGTGTCCATCAAAAAATCAATATATGCCTTGAAATTCTTTTGTTTTCTATTGATTTTACACAAGTTTATTGATCTCTTTCTCCTAAAGTACTCTGGCGACTTTGTCCTGGTTTTGTGGGAGCAGGTCAAAAGCCCAATCATTACCTACAGATGTATCGGACTTCTGACCACGTTTATCAGGTTCTGTTACCGATACCACTCATGTACATCACTCAGGCGAATGTTTTTCAGTACTAATAAGCATAACTCCGTTTAAAATCAAAATATCGATATTTAGCAGTTTTGGTATAACGAACGTATTTCAGGATGCCATAGAGAAGCAATCGTTCTTTACCCCTGAACGACACCTAGAAAAAGGAAACGTAGAGGAGGCATTCAAGCGCGTACATCACGTGGCGGAAGGCGTGATTAACGTTGGCGGTCAAGAACACTTTTACATCGAAACGATGGGATGTATCGCTAAACCAAAAGAAGATGGAGAGATGGATATACATGCTCCTACCCAGTGGCCACAGTTTGTACAGGTACATCGGGAAAGTAGTTTATGATCTAGTTAAAGATTATGCCAAAATTTCGTTAGGGATCAATACGCCTGTAAATATAAATAATGTGTTGTACTGACTTTTTATATCGATGGAATAATATTGAAATATGAATCTTGCTTACTTTACTTATATTGTTTGCCATTAATGGCGAAACATGTAATTTCTCTACACGCTCGGCAGGGGAGGTTGCTATATTTGTTCAGGTAATCCATGGTCACAAGATTTATAATATAGAGTATCAAATTAAACCTATGTCAATGTAAATCTCATAGTAGTTGTCAACTTCAGCTACCAACTCTCATAACTGTCACTTAAAATATTTTTACACAATTAGGTAATTTTACCTCCCTTTAAATTCACGATTTAACGCCGGTGTAAAATGAGATATGGTCCGGCAGGAACCATAGTCCAGGCTCCATAGATGACAACGGAATAAAGCGTGAAACTAATGTTGCGTAAAGAGTCAACTGAATCGAGTGCCCTATTCTTTGCCGTTGTAGGCGAACTGTGAGTCCGGGGGATTATATCTCCTGAAACCGGTGATGCTCATTTTATCAAGAGAGGTGTTTCTCTATTAGTTGAATTTTGTGAGAGCAGGAATGTGGGTATCATTTAATCTACATGGTATTTCTTAGATGTTTGTTCATATAGGGTATCATGCATGCATGGTCTCATACTAGGTCACCTGTAAGACAGCTTCTATGCAACAACCTGGATGTACCATGTTACCTCTTGCTTCGTCCTCGAGTTGTTTATAATCTAAAATTAGCATCAAAAAGCCTCTACTAAACATATAATTCATTGATTAATATAAAGGAGTGTGTTTTTATTTTTTAAATTAAGTCATTGTAATAAAAAGAAAGCAATTGAAAAAGTACTTTTGATATAGTTTATTTCGTGTGGTATGTACGGCGAATAAATTAATGGTGACTATATGTGGGGCTCGTTGTTCGATTTATCTTTAGTACTTCTAATCAACAGTAAGCGATAGAATTTAAAGGTACGTCATGTTCTTAATTGTCTTAAGTACCAACATGCGATTTTCAAAAAATGAACTAATAAGGAATGTCGCCTAAATATTGAATTCCAAAGTGTGATATGATTGGTTGTTTGATACAATTAGAATCTTTATAGTACTCAAGGTAAGTCTTGAAATCAGAAGGACTGTGGTTTAACCAAATAACTGAATTTTTTGGAAGATTTCATTCCACAAACAAGGAAATTGGGCAAATAAAACAAACATAAATATCCTAGCATTACGCATTGTGAATAAAGTATATTTGATCTCATTTTCATATCACAGAAAACTATTGGTAAAGTTCTCGGTGGAAGGCATCGCATCGGTGCTTCATTTGAGACGTATTGGTGGTGCTTTCGGTGGTAAAATATATCGGCATAGGATCCCATGTAAGGCCTGTGCCGTAGGCAGCAAGAAGTAAGATACTACTTTGGGAATTAGGAAAACATTGTTTGATTCAATAAGATTATTTAACCTGTAAGATGGAATCCAAGTGAAATCAGGAAACCAATTGGACCTTCATACCCGTCAGGTTGCGCAAAGCAAATGTATATAACAAACACAATATATGGTGTATCGTCTGTGATAACACGTGTTACATGACATCATCTTTATTTATTTATCCTTGGAAATGTTCCGAAATCGTCCAGTTGGAGAACCATAGACATTGCAGATCACCTTGAAAAAAGATGCACGGACAACTTTTGATGGTTTCTGGGTAACAGTGACCTGCTGATTCCAAATTCTTTGATGATGCAACTTGGTCATCCTTGAGCATTTTGAGATATGAAGGGTGGAATTAACAGGGGATAATTTGTAAATGTTCCATATGGGATTAATGTTCATTAGGTTCTAATGATTAAAACAAAGCATTTTTGCATAGCTAGGACAATTGCCTGTTAACCACAGCGGATTAAAATGGTTACGGTCACCCTGATATAAAAAAAACTGACAATGCACACTTTCTTCAAATGGGCTACAAATCTTATGCTCATAGATGAAAATAATGTTTGATTTAGATGCAAAATACATATTATGTAATTTATTGGGCATTGCGGACTAGAATTAATTGGGAAAAGGCCCACAGGTCTATGGGGGATGAGCTTCTGGCCCTGTTGATATTTTGAGCTGAATTAACATGAAGTAAATGTATATTCTGTTGTAAATTCCAGTACAACAATTGAAAACCAATTTGAAACAATCGATCATTATGTTTACCCCATGATGACTTGAAATAGTTTTTGGCATGTGGTGTAAATAAAAAAAAGTGTGGATACCTAGAAACTTTACGTTTTTATCCTGCGACCAGGATTAAACCTGTATATACAGTTTTAACCGTGTGAAACATTTACAAACTTTTCCCCTGTTAATTTACCGTCCGTATCTCAAAATGTTCAAGGATAAAAAAAAAATGCATCAGGATCTGGAATCAGCAGATCAATGATGCCCCGAGACATCAAAACCTTTTGTGCAGACTCTTTTGCAAGGTCATGATGGGCGCCTACCAAAGACCTAATAGACAATTTGTAAACATAACAATTTGCGCAGGACATCAGTTTACACTCTTGGCGATTAATAAGGTATACTCTTTTGAAATATTCCAAGATGTAATAACCGTGAGGTTGGTATTGAGCAGGACGGAAGATATGGCCCTTTCTGGTAATCGACAACCAATAAAGGTGAGTACAAAGCTGGCTTCATGGATACTGGCGTCTTAAAGGCATTACAGGTCGATGTGTATGCAGGGTCAGGGGTGACCTTGGATTGCACTCATTGGGTAAGAAGCAGATGTTGTACAAGGATATATGTGAAGTATGACAGCCTGTTTTCAGGTTTCATTTAAACAATTTGTCTAATGAGACCGAAAATAGAACAAAATGTGGTATGTATTGTTTTATCTTATTAGTCTGTGAGTAGTACTAATAATACTAACTTAAAGGGGCATTTCGTGATCCACAAACCTCGTCCCCCCAACTTACCTAAACAATGTGAGATTTTTAATCATCTGACCGTTTAGCCTTAACTCCACGTGTAACCTAATCTTACGTGCAAATTCGGTCGTATCTGTAAGAATTCACAATTTTGATTTTCTGTCCGTAAACGGACAGAAATTACAACACAGTGGCCTATGGGACGGTGGGAAATAATCAATCGCTCATAACACAAACCGCAAGATCGAGATCAACTCAAATTTTGTGCATAAGCTTTTCTCCAAAGATACTAGTGACAAATGAATAAAACAGAAGGTCTGAATCACGAAATGCACTTTAACATACAAGCACTGTTTATTTCTTCAGATTTAAGATAATAAGATCTATGAACAACAACAAATAATTATGAAGAGCAAAAAAGGTTGAAACAGCAGAAAACCATGCTTTTTGCACAATCATGGGGTGTGTATAAACAAAGACAAAAGACCTATGATACAAAGCCCGCTAGAAGATCTTACAGGTTAGGGTTAAATTTTGGGTTAGGATTCAGGCTTTAGGTTAGGTTGTCGGGTTAGGTCTTTGTTTTATAGGTCTTTCTTTTATAGGGTTAGGTCTTTGTTTTATAGGTCTCTGCTTTGTAGGTCTTTCTTTTATAGGTCTTTCTTTTATAGGGTTAGGTCTTTGTTTTATAGGTCTCTGCTTTGTAGGTCTTTCTTTTATAGGTCTTAGGTTTTAAAGGTCTTTGTTTTATACATACCCCAATCCAATCATGGTATTTACCTGATATAGACACTGATCTTGTAAACACTCTCCCAAACAGGTAATGGCACATCTTCTCTTCAATCTGGATTCAGTCTATTCCATTGACAACATCCGTGCTACAGCAGTATGTTGCAAGACCAACAAACCTTCCAACACAGCATTCCGTGGTTATGGCGCTCCTGAGGCAATCCACGTGATAGAAAACATCATGTATGAGGTGGCTATTGTGTGCCAACTCTCCCATATGCAGGTACCTACAGATTACCTCACATAATGTTATCGAGATGCTTTAATATCATTTCCAATTTGGTCGACACTTTGTTTAGGAAAATATTGTTGTTTTTGTAATTATTAAAAGAGACCTGGTGTGTGGTGTAAGTTGTAATCATAACGTCTATTTTTCAAAAAGTTTAAATATGCATAAGTTTGACTTCAATATTTCAGTGTGAAAACCAAAGTGATAGAATGACGGAGTTAAAACCCTTAAATTCGACCCAGAGGGTGTTTTGAAGCAATCCCACAATGCATTGCACATGTGTCTATACTTTGCTGTACTAAACATGTCAGTAAAAGGTGTTCAAGGTCAAATAAGGAACCACAAGAAATTGCATGATCATGCAAAAAAGTACTAGCACCTTGCGGGCTAAAATGAGTGTATAAAGTCAGGTTTTTATGTGGTTTATGAATAGATTTTTTGTGGGATCACTGACCTTAGTTGAGTAAAATTTTTCCCAAATTGCGTGCATTGTGGGATTGACTCAATACACCCTCTGAATTACTTTTGGTCTAATATTTATAAGGATGTTATATAATGAAGAAATCTCGAGCTCTTTATCTTAATTAATGTGTTCTGGTATGCGGTAACGACCTGATGGCCGGAGTGGTGCCCTTTGCTCAAAATGATGAGTCTTTTTGCGACAATTTTTTTTTTTGTCTCAATTTTCGCACTTACACAACAACCGAACTATGTTGTATAGAAGCCCTTTTCTCATCTGTTCTCGTTTGGTCCATGGACTCTATCATCACTTGGTGATCGGATTAGGCGGCTTTTCAATCCCCCTGCCCAGACATTTGATTTATAACGCAACTGCCTCCCTTATTCTTGCTATGTTGTTTAAACCCGGTGTAAAGAACTGAGTGTCCCCCATGAGAGAGTGTCCTAGCTACCATAGCAACATGTAAGCGGGGAAGAAACCGTGACCTTGTAGACGAGGCCATTGGGTACAGTGCTGAACAAATGATGCATACAGCACTCAATGGAGAACACATAGACAGATCGGTGGTAGGACACTCAGTCACACGGACACTGTAGTATATGACACCGGGTTTAAACTGCCAGTAAATAGCGGTCGGTTATGCCGTTAATATTTTGTCACTATGAGTAATCCCTGGGCTTCGTGTAAGACGCACATTCCGTTCTTATTACTTTGACCGAAACAACGAATAGGGCAACATTTTGGAACAAAGTTAGAAATTAAAGTTATTGTACTGACAGGTAATACTAAGGTGTGTAACGTTAGTGTATATTTAGTCGTTTACTATTTGCTCCTCGTAAAAAGGTCAAAGAAATCAACTTTCAAAAGGAGAAGAAGGTTCTGACCTATTTTGGAACAGAGTTGGATAATTTTGACAACTTTCACCGCTGTTGGAAGGAATGCCTTGAAAAGTCCAATTATCAGCAGAGACGCCGAATCGTGGATGTTTTTAATGCGTAAGTGAACAACATTTTAACAATGTGGTGGGTGTCTAACCTAAAGGAATTATATAAAAATAAAAACTTCCATTTTACATTTTTAGCACTACGCTTCACATTTTGTCCCCGCAACAAAACAGGTTTGTGAGGCTTATATGTTATCAGTGGTATCCATGGATGTTAGTCGTTCGGGCTGAATCTTTATAATTAATCCACTGCAGTTTATCAACACAATAACCCATAGTCAGTCTTGGAGCTGTATAGTTTGATGCTGGAATTTACATGCATAATAATGAGTATTATAATTGGCTAATATCATATTTCAGTGCTAATTTTTCTTACATAGCCACTCCACGTCCATAATGCAATGGCTGATCCTCATTGAACATAGTGAGGTGATAGACCCATCGAGCGTGCTGGTGCTATGCAGTTTGATCATGGGCTTTATACATATTAATGTGCATTATATTTAGTTTATTTTACATATTTTAGTGCATTATTCCAATGCTTAATCCTCATCCAACTTAGCTAGCCTATTTTGAGCCCTAGTGCTGTGGTGCTTACATTATGCAAAATATATGACCAAGCCCATGATATACTTCCAGCCGCAGCAAGCGATTGGCGTGCGCAATATCGGATTTTGACCCAAGATCAAGTGTTACGCATGTTCACGAGCAGAAATCGCTCGCAGCGACTGGAAGTATATCATGGGCTTCAGGAAGTGTCCGATGTTTCTAGTTCACAAATGGTCTTATTCATGAGGTTATGAATAGCACATTAATCAATTGTCTGGAATTCGTGAGTTTAAATACATATTATTTTTAACAATTTGTGTTAAGTGATATATCGATATCGGGCTGTAACTTGGGTTGTATCACATTTTAACTTTATTCAGCCAGAATCGATGGACTAAACGTGGAATTGCACTTATTCCTAGTAAACACCTTGTAGGAATGCTACCAATCTACAAGTTACAGGTATGGAAATTATAGGTTGAAGACCACTGACTCACTTACACACATTAGTAGATGGAAGAACTGACAACTTTGGGCGTGTTTCTTTCAGATTTAAAACTCTCACACAGAGGAAATGCAACAATATCACGTCAAAGTACAAGCTAAATTCACCAAATGACCAGATTTTCAACATATGGTGACTAGAAATGTCTTGTTTTAAGAATCACTGAACACAGAGTACATTGAAATACCCAGCACGATATGCTCTATAGTCGATATGGCTGATAGTGGGCCAGTCTAGGTGTAACTAATGAGCTCGGAGAAAATTGCTCAAATTTGCTGTCCAAGTGCCATTTGAGGAAAACATACCAGTCTACCAGGTCAATCATGTAGTGACATCGCTTTTTAATATTACTTTTAAAACCAATTTCCCCCAATTTTTCTAGATGACATTCAAGAAAGTAGTGCTTTAAAGATTTCTTTAATAGCCTTACGGCTAAACCTATAGCGCCTCCATAAGATAAGAGCCTCAATTTTAGATATTATGGATTGGACAATAAAATCCTCCAATAATTCACTTATGTGACTCTACTACACGACACAGATGGTTGCTTAAACTTGGTGTATGCTTTGATATTTAATTATATATTTATCTAAACCTTCTAAATTGTTTTAGTGTGGCGCCATGATTTGTGTGTACGTAGACGGTACGGTTCTGATTCATCAAGCTGGAATTGAAATGGGGCAGGGGATATACACCAAGATGATCCAGGTTGCCAGTCGTGTCTTGCGTATTCCCTGTGATCTAATACATTGCCAAGAAACCAGTACATTCACCGTGCCAAACCAACATGGAGCAAGTGCCTCATGTACGGCAGATAGGAACGGTTTTGCAGTCAAGGTAAGAAGAGACGGGGTTGATCATGAAGTCTCAATTAGATGGAAACTAATGAGCAAAACTTAATAACAACTTGACTAATCAACAAATTATCCGACAATACTTTTGCTTACACTCGTTACGGTATTCAATGAATCCCTTGAAGGTATTAACCCATATCTCTAACGTCCCTTGAAGAAAATGACTATCAACCTGACGATCACCGCAAAAAAGGAGGTAGCGTTATTTCTCTTGTTAGATCTAGGGGCAATTTCCCCCTAAAACAAGGCAGGGGTCCACTCCGTGATTTTTGAAAAGTGCAAAAAAAATGCAGTTAAAGCAATATTAGCACATTTTTTGAAGAGCGCCCCCAATTTTCAAAATTTGATATCTTTGCACAGTTACGTTGGTAGTTGTCTAGGAAACTATACCTGCGAATGAGAATGCTAAAAAATAGGTATTTATCACAAAATAAGCGATTTTTTTATTAAAATTGGGATCCCAGATTGGACTTAACGGCAGAGCTGGAAATGCTACGCTTATGTCCGTCGATGATGAAATAGTGCCACCTCGAGAAAATAACCTCTAACTTGACTTGCCTGTACTATTAAAACAACTAATGGATGAGCGTAGACACGTACATGGCGCTATTTCCCGGCTATTTTCACATTGGAAGGCCGTTTCCAGCAGCCGTTGAATTATTATCGGGGATCCCCGATAATAATTATTCTAGTACAAAATTCCTTCGTTTGTGACACATAGACATTTTCGAGCTTAACCTTTCACAGGCATAGTTTACTAGCCAGTTACCAATGCAACCGTGTAAAAATCTCCAAATTTTTTAAAAATTGGGGGGCGCTCTTCAAAAAAATGTGCTAATATTGCTTTAAGGGAGTTTAGGGATATAGACACAAGAAAATGGGCCTAGTGCACAAAGTGATCTGTTCAAGTGACTTTAAAGTTGACATTCAACGATGATACAATTATTCAACGAACATTTCAAAATGGTAGCTTCTTAATTTAAAAATATCTTCTTTGGGGCAATCCTGAAGATACGTTGTCCAGCATTTGAAGACGACACTAAGTCCCAAATATAATACCCTTAGTAATCCACTGGGCTTGGAATCTTCTGGTCGGTACCTTGATTAATTCCGCAGCAGTAGCAAATAACAATCCGGGTATAAGCTGAGTTCATTCGGGAAGTCTGGTAATCAAGTACCGCAGCTTGCGAGACACTCTCGGAGTTCGTTGACTCCAAAATAATCACGTGACTGCAGCAATCACTTTTCCAAACGTGAAAAGTGTGGGTACTAACTAAAGTTCAATTAGCAAATAGTTTACTCCGGTTGTGATCGTCTGTAGCAATTATGTCATTTTTTTCCCTTGGCTTCACAAGGAAAGACCCTGGGTATTTTAGGCAGAAATATCGCCGTTTAATTAGGTATGTAAACATATAACTGTCTCTCAAATTGGAAAATGGGAATCCCGTACCATCACTACAACTTTTAAAAAAACAGGTTTCCTTATTAGGTTTCCTTAAAGTGCATACAAACCAATAATATATCAATATCGTACTATTATAGGGGTCTGCTATTTACCACTTCAAGTTTCCTATTCGCAATCATGATAGATTGTACAAAAACTAAAAAAAAAACTAAACATTATATTTGGATTCCTCGTGATAATTCAAATATATTGATACGTTGAAAATGATTTCTAGACTTATAACAAATTACAGTGTCGTTGTTATCATTTTGGTGATGTATGGATGCTTTGAGGAAGCCGAAAATCATCAGGGAGCGACTGAAACTACCGAACTCTATAACCCACAGGTCTTGGCCAGCTGGGTAAATGAAGATGAGTATAATCACTAAAATATAGAGGGTCAAACTGGAAAAGACATATTAGGAATGCCTGAGACACTAATAAATAGTTGGGGAATCGCAGTGACTTCAGAACCTGATTTGGAATTGAAAACATAAGAACTTGAAAATAGCTAACCACTCGTTGCTTGCCAATCTACCGGTTATTTCGGTGAAAACTGTTTCAAATGTTCTATACGATGCAACACGGTTCAACCGCCAGGAACCGGCGGGTAACCGCGGACCAGGGGACGGGCGCCAGAAATCCCAATTTCAAGCGTTGCCATGGTTTAATACGTAAAAGTGAAATTTTACGAAAAATTCTGAACTTTTATATGTTGTCAAGGAAATATTTTCTTATTCCAAACCGTTGAGATGAAAGAATCACTCCACTGGACGGAATTTCTGATTTTTTTGTATGAATAACGAACGAGGGGGAGGTCGTATGTGGATGATGGGAACACCATGACCGACCCACATCAAACACCCAAAATTGGTTGTGGTTTGGCACTCCGATTGTTAGTAATTTCTTTGACATTTTTGGCGATTTGGTATAAAAAAGAGGCTTGGCCGCCACGTCTGCCCGCTGGCTGTGTTGAAGGCTGCCCTCAATGACTTTGAAGTACACGTGACTATGTGTACGTCAATGCAAACAATTCCTAATACGTCCGCTTAAAATCTGTTCTTGATAAAGGAAAATGTGTGACGAGTCTGTCATTTTAAGAGTGGGCGGAGGATTTGAGCTAAGTGTCCCATGTAAGATCACGCAGTCTAGTCTCTAATACCCCATGCGGGACGCTTAACATTGTTGCCAACGTCTTGAGTTTCATGATCTATAGCCAATGATGACGTGCATACTGCGTAGCCACTCATTGTCTATTAAAGTAGTGCTGAACAATGCACACGTAGTCTGTTTAATTTTAATTTGTGTCATTTTGACCAAAGATTTGCACAAAATGTTACTCAAAAAATGAATTTGATCATCCTTTGCAAATGGTTGCAAATTTGGAACAAATAGAAAGTATATTAATTTTTAACATTAACATCCAGATCTTGGCGATTTCTCTATGTGGCCCTTGTAGACGACAACTGTAGCTGATTTGCTGTACATTTGCACTGAAACCTAACTGATCACCCTGATCAACCTGACTATAACTTTTAGCCAGTCCAGATACTGCTTGAATAACATGATGCTCTTCGTCAGTGCTGCAGTAACTCGCTCGACTCGTATACTTAGTCTTGCTGAACTAATGTTACTCATGCGTGTTAGACACTTAGTCCAACGTTCGCTGATGATGGATAATGGTGTCTCCGAAATAGGACAAAACGTGTTGTTGACGAATTTGAATATAAAGAGGTCTAACTAATATTGGAACCTTTAATCCTGACGAAGTTACTCTTGTTTTTTTTTTCATAGACGTCTAACGATGACCTTTTTAAAGGAATAACATTTTCGCTTAACTCTCTTTTGATAGGTGAAATCTGCATATGAAAACCGTGTTAACCTTTCAGCTATCGGATTCTACAAGTAAGATAACCAAACCGTTGTTAAAAAAACCTTTAGCTATCGGATTTACAAGTAAGATAACTTGCTCTTATTCACATTTACAAAGGTCTACGTACTTCTTTCACTTTTAAATTTTCTGCGAGTGTCCTAAAATGTTAACCTTCAGTGTAATAAGAGCTTGTGGGAAAAGGAAAATAATATGAGAATAAGTTATTTGTTCTTAGGTCTACTGCAGGTTCCTACTTCTGTCTAGTCTTCCTATCGAGAAAATAAATAAAATGAATATTGAGAGACAAGTGTGGTCTGTGGAAAAAAGCGCAAGACTCATGATCGTTAGGTTGTGAGTCGAGCCCCGCCGTGGCCAACGTGTTGTGTCCCTGGGCAAATTTTATATATTGTCTCACCTTCACCCAGGTGTCAATGGGGAGCTGTTAGTGGTAGTTATATTTTACGCCGCTATATGGCCTGCCGATTTTTCAATCTGTGCAAAATGTGATGTATCCTAGTTAGAGCGGAATAAAGTAAAAAGCGCTTTGAGACATAATTGTATAAGGCGTTATAGAAATACTGGCGTTTGTTTCTATTTTATTTTTTATATTTATGATTGCAAGCGTCAACTAGTTTCAGCCGGTTTCGATATATCTATGTAATTTGCTACCACGGAATATTACTCGGTTATAGAGGGGGAATTGGTAATATTACTGTTGATCCGCCATTTTACTAATGCCAAACGGAACTTAAATGTGTAACAAAACTTAGGTCTCGAAGCCAGTGTAGACGATTTTATCGTCCGCCGGACCAGTGCGTAACCAGAGGGGGCAGGGGCAGCTGCCCCCCTGTGGGGAATCTTGCCCCCCCCCAACCTCTGCCCCCCTGAAAAATTAGTGATTTACATAGGCCTATACTATACTAACAGATTTTAATTTAATATTATGCTTGTCCCCCTGAAAATACATGTGCCCCCTTTTACTGAAAAAAAGCTGGGTTACGCCACTGCGCCGGCACTCTTCGCCACCTGTCAACGGTAAAGAATAGGGCCACTCGATTCAGTTGACTATAGTTCAAGCTCTTATTCCGTTGTCGTATATGGAGCCCGGAATATCGCTCCCTGAGGAAATATCTACTTGTTCCACGTTCGTTGCGCTAATCTAGGTATGGGATTACCACTAGACCACAGGGGACTCTATTTACGTTGATACCAGTAAAACGAGCGCATGCATTCGATGCATTGAATCTTGAAAAACTCTCTAAAAACTCTAGTAGAACGTGGGGGTAGGTATCCTTCCCTGCCTTTCACCAATGAGTCTCGGGTTCGATTCCGGCAGGGGCCGTTCTCGGTGGCTTTATGTGAATTTGGTTTCTCGATCCACTCGTTCCCCCGCAGTTTTTCTCCGGGTACTCCGGTTGTCCTCCTGCTTTAAAATCGAGCTTCTTGACATAAGTCTGTTCTGGTATTACGGTTTCTCGGATGTGCTGAGCGCCTTTAATGGCAGCCGCACAACGCCTTGATCACGTTTACGTGGAATGTCGCGGTTAAAAAATACAAATTATTATTATTATTAAAATAAAGAACGCTTGAAACTTCTAAAATAAAGACTGATACATTAGCGCTCGTTTCACCTGGTTCCACATTAAAAAACCAAAATCAACCTATGGTTTACTACTAAAACTCACGCCCAGATATAGCGAGAGGTCTTTAGGTCCGTCTTATTAATTCAATGCTCGCCAGTTTTCTCCGAGCCTTAGAATATTTGTTGTATCATTCCTCGGGTCTGGATCAATTTAATTGATCATCGCCTGCATTGCGTTGACTTTCGCTCCTCATAGAAGTCTGACCATAATCATGCATGCAGCGTAGGTCAACCTTCTAAATAAAAAAAAATAGGTCTAAGTATTGCTGAGGATAAATACATGCTCACCTGTATGATTCTTAATGAGGTACAGAGGATTTTCAATAGATTAAATGGCCAATCAACAACTTCTGTTAAAGGGTTTTGTTCCACTGAAAGTAGATATTATTTTGCGCAATCTTTACACGTGCATAATCAATGTAAATCGCACCAACTGTTTTTGCACTATCATTTTTGATATAGCTATCTTTTTATTTAAATGGCTTTTATCGGTGATAGTGCCATTGGCCAACGTCGTAGCAAGGCTTGACACCAAAAGAACTATCCTATTTAAGACGATCAAATAATTAAGGTACCAAATAAATCATCCCGAAACTTACAGAAATCCTGATGTGGATGGAGTGGGAGACTAAGACGGGTTGTCCTTATATGTATCTGATACGGGGCAGAATGATAGTGACCAAGTAGAGCTTGACTGCTTAACCGGGTCACATCAAGTACTACGCACAGACATAGTGATGGATATAGGGGCGACGAAGTATGAATCCAGCCATTGACATCGGGCAGTAACAAAGAATTCTACAAAGACGATTTAAAAAAAACGCTAAATAGGCCTAATAGCCAAGTGTAATACGAATTTTACTCCAATTTTAAACATGCTTAACTATACATTTAAAAATTAGATTTGCTTAAGCTAAATATTAAGGTTTACTATGGCAAATATATTAGTATCAAGGAATAGGAGTCCTGGCTGTCACTAGCGAAATCGATCTTACCAGGACCTGCGCTCAATCTATTGTAGTCGTAGGGCAATTTTGCCCGAGAAATTTGTAGGAAAGCTATTCTTTACCAGTCATTGCATTTCAGCGGTAGTGTATTCTTGTGGTGTTTTGACGGGAAAAATTGGCAGCAGAAAAGCAGAACAGTGATTTTGCCACCAGATTAGGGAGAATGACATCAGATACCATTATCCAAATTCTGCTAAAATCATCTTTGGGAATTTGTATGAAAAGGGCAAGGTTTATACAGTGGTCAATATTGAAAAAATGTTACCATTGTACTAAAACACGTACCAACTTATTCATGATGTCGTCGAAAGGCATACTTTGCCCTATTTACCCCGATAATTTTAATACTACACGCTAATGGTTTATGGACTTTAGATGATGTTCTGTGATATATATTGCTTATCTGGTACAAAACTCATCTTTTACCAATTTTTCTGGGTTACTGTTTAACAACCACACAATTCCTTTGATGGGGTAGAGATCATGAGTCGTCTGCTGTCCTGCGCTACATTAAGGACAGGTTCAGCTCTGAGTTAGACGCATCTCTACATGTAGGAATTTGAATACCAAACAAGTCAATTGTAATAATAAAGTATTAATCCAGGTGCTCTATAGGCGTAGAGCATGTTGGTATATCTATATCTTTGAATTTTCACACAATGCATCTCCACAAACAGATTGAAGGTGCCTTCATGCAAGGATATGGTCTCTTTGCTCTTGAAGATCATCGTTGGTCTCCAGAAGGAATGCTTCTCACAAATGGCCCACATGCGTACAAGATACCTTGCTTCATGGACATACCATCAGAATTGAACATAACCTTACTACGGAATTCTAAAAATGAGAGAGCTGTTTATTCTTCGAAGGTATTTTATTCAATAAATGACAAATGGAAGAAAATATATTGGGTAATATATCTCATAACTACCATTATGAACTTGCTCATAGGCATATACTTATTGAAATGTCAAATATATTATCATACTCCATGTACATTATCTGGTCAAAATATCTTTGAAACCCTATACACTTACAAAAAAAAGTTTCGATGATTTTCGGTAGAAATTGTTAAATCTTTAGTTTTGTTTTTGTTTTGTGGAACTTTCCTCGTAGGGCGTTGCCGAGGCACCGGTCGCATTAGCTAATTCAGTTTTCTTTGCAATCAAGGACGCTATCCAGTCGGCCCGCGCTGATGTTGGCCTACCTGGTGTATTTACGATAGATAGTCCAGCTACAGGAGAAAGAGTCAGACTGGCATGTGCTGACAATCTGATCGAAAAGGTACGATAATGCTTATAACAACGTAACATCTGTTATAGAACGGTGCGGTACACTATGTTTGGTGCAAACTCTTCAATATTGAGGTAGACATAATGATAGCTGCCAGTGCATGAAGTCCCCCAAATCGTCAAATTTTGAAAGAATTATATTTTTAAGATAATCCAAAACATTGGTTTACCTCCACTTTACGACAGCATGTATCTCTTTTTTATAACATGAACTAATGCATATTTTATAGTCCAATGCTGGTTTAAAAACAATTTGAGGTTCCGATATATTGAGGGTATGTTCTTTTCAGCGATACAAGTCACTGGTCCCATGAAATGGCTTGGCTTGGCTTGTTGTTGTTGTTGTTTCCGGCCAGGCAAACCAACAGCAAGCCAAATACTCAACCTAACTCAACACAGCGAGAATGGTTTTGAGAAGGGTTTGGTAACCGGGGTAGTGTTTGTCGATCTATCAGCATCTTATGACAGATGCTTACTCCATAAGATGTTGGAGCTCCCCAAGGACATCCGCTTGATTGACCTCATCAAAGGAGTGCTTGCAAATAGGATTTTCTGTGTTCAGTTAGGAGCGAAGAAGAGCCGATGGCGTAGGCTGAAGAATGGACTACTCCAAGGGAGCGTGCTCGCACCTTTCCTGTTCAACATCTATACCAACGACCAACCTAGGAGTGAGGAACATGTCGTTTTATCTATGCAGACGATCTTGTAATTAGCACACACGATGCATACTTCACAGTTGTTGAAGAGAGCCTTTCCAAAGCTTTGGATGAACTCACTCCTTATTATGATGGAACAGCTTAAAGTAACCTGTTCTGGAACAACCCTGGAGCACTGTGATAATCTTGTCTACCTAGGAGTTACCTCGGACTGCACTTTTTCTTATAAAACCCACATCAAGAAGACGAAAAGTAAAGTATGTTCACGCAATAACATCTTGACCAAACTCACTGGCACAAGATGGAGTGCTCGCCCACATACCCTAAGATCGACGGCACTTGCCCTGTTCATGTGAAGAGTATGCCTGCCCTATATGGGAAAGATCAACCAATGCCAATTCGCTTAATCAAGCGTCAAATGTCTCCTGCCGGCTTATTACAGGATGTAATGTCAGGTATCTAATGTGAAGCACCCAATGTAAGGACAGAGACATGCTGCTAACCGCCTAAATCCAGAGAGAGTTTCTTAAGCAAAGTCCAACCCTTAAAACAGTCTGTAAGGAGTTTAAGAGAGTCACCTTGTGGAGAGAAAGACTTACTGTTCCACCGACGGGCCTGTGCGGATCTCATAAAGCAGCCAGACATTGTACCCATCACTGGCTAGATCATATTCGAGAACCACTGTGCTTGGACACGATAAGAAGACGTAAGAACGTTGAAAATAACCTATACAGCCAAAGTCTTCCATTTTGGGATGTAAAATAGTCTAAATTATTCTGCCCAGATAGCACTTCAACCTGTCCTGACTGGAACATGTTGACTCTACCCAGGCGTAATTTTTCGAAAGTGTAGATAATTCTACAATGAATCTGGTAACTATTTTTAACATTATGATGATGAAGATAATTTACGTATTTAAAAATATATCGGTTAGTACCTACTTACCGTACATTCAGCAACCTTATACAATGTTTTCTGGAAATACTGTTTTTTTTTCCTTTTCAGTTCCCAGTCGCAGAGAAGGCACTACCAACCCTTGTCCTGCTCAACTGTAACCAGATGTCCAACTCTCAATTTCAGGAAAATAGAAGTTTATGGTTTGCCGGTGACTCATAGTCCACCATCAACGGTAAAGAATAGGGCACTCCATATAGTTGAGAAAATCTTCACGCCACAAGTCTCACGCTTTATTCCGTTGTCGTCTATGGAGCCCGGACTATGGCTCGGGGGAGTAGACTTAAAAATACTGTAAAATGGCCCCCTGTTGTTATCATACTTTCAACTTAAAATCAAACTTTTATTTTTTTTATTGTGACGGTTTCTTGATGGCAGCGTAATTATTTCCCACTTTTTCTCTTTTTTAAAATTTTATTGTAGAGGGCGACTTCAAGTAACTTCATATACATGATATAGAAAAAGAAAGAGGTATAAATGGGAGGGTACTATCCTGCCAACATAATCAGTGTAAATATGTGTTTTTAATAATAACAACCTGGAATGAGTACTTGATGAAATAATGATTGAAGTTTAACTCCTGAACTCTACTGACCACTTGTATTGGTTATACATATGGTTGTATGGTATATTTAACAATCAGAGTTGCTAAGAAAAGCTGAAAGATTCATACCCATATACAGTGTAAGTCAAAAAACTTTACACTTTTGAAATTGAATCTTGTGTTCTAGTGTACCAATATTTTTTTTTTAAATATAAGTAGTTTTAGAATAAAGTTTTTATGATACCGATACAGTTTCTGCCTTTGTGATACAGCATGTACTGCACAGTTGGACATTTAACAGAACAGTGGCAATTCGTATGGACAATGCACACATAACATAACATAACATAAACATGTATTTCCTATCCACAATCCTACATCAATGATAAACATATCACATACATAGTAAAATAATGTATTGTCATATATACTGAAGTGATGTGGAAGATACTGGAGAATACGCCAAGATGGCCTGTCAGTTTCCAGATCCTATTTCTATTTGTTTATAGTTATATAATTGACTTTTTATATTCAAGTTTAAAAGAATGAAGATTTTTTGAGTTTTGGGACATGAGGTGGAATGTGTTCCATTGTTTACGCCAGGTAAGATATAGATTTACCACGAAATTTCCAGTTTTTAATATTAGGTATTTGAAAGGCTGAAGCATGTCCTTGTAGGATAAGTGTGTTTTCAGCATTTGTTACAAACATGTGTCAATGTGGATGGTAACAGATTATTGCTACATTTGCACATGAATGTACCCATATTGTAATTTACACAAATCCATATTTTTAGTTTATGTATTTTTAACAAATAAAGGATTTGATGCACTTCTGTATTCACTATTGCTCACTGCTCTCAGTGCACGCTTTTAAGACTATGCATTTTTTCCATTTCGGAATTGCATGCACTTGCCCATGCAGTGAATACATGTGTAATGTGTGAGAGAAACAGTGTGTTGATAGAGACTAAGAAGTGTCGTTTCATGTATAAAATGTTTTTACTTTATATAAAATTCCAATACACTGAGAACATGTCTTCCCTAATTCCTCAGTGATTTTTCCAGGTAAGTTTTGGTCAATAGTGACCTCCTCAAAATTTAAAAGGCATAACTTGATTTATTTTAGTATCTCGATTGAATATTCAAATGTTTATGAATTTGTTAGTTTGTTTTATTTTGAGTGCCAAAAAGCATGTAGTTTTAGTTTCTTAAGATTTAGTGAAAATTTATTGACTTGAACCAGATGTTAGTTTACTGATACCATTATTCATAATTGTGTTTAGTTTGATTAATATCATGATGTGATGTAAACGCACGGTATCATCTGCATATAATATAACAGACAATTCGGAGCAGCATTGGAATATCATTAACAGAAATGATAAATCCCAGGGTCACTAAAATAGAGCCTTGGCATACCGGTTTCGATATAGTTTGTTGTAGATTTGTTGACTATTGTAAATCAACAAACGGCTCTATCTGTTTTTGAGTAATTTTTGAACAGTCCCAGAACAATACCTCTGAAGCCTTAGTGATACATTTTAGCTAAGAGATGTCATGATTAGGTGTCAAATGCCTTGGAACGGTCCCAAATACCCCAGCATTTTTGATTATTATTAGAAGCTTGAGTAATTTTATGCACAAGCTTTTTGTTATACCCATACTTGTGGAGTGTTTCGGACGGTATCCGAATTGGTTTTCAAAGAGTATTTTGTGTTTGTCTATAAATGAATACACGATTAAAACACGACGCTCTAAAAATCGTTTTGAAAAACCATGTAGAACTGAAATGGTCTTGTAGTTTAGTAAATTTGTCTTTACTACTTTTTTATTAAGGGCATTCCCCTGCTTTTTTAGTTGAACAGGTACTATGCCTGTTGTTAGTGACATGTTGTAAATGATGTTTGGGAATGCTTATTCACTAGCAAGTTTTTAATAATTAAGGCGGGAATGCCATCATGACCTGAACTTTTTTAGCATTTAATTATTGATAACTTTTAATTACTTCTCCTCTGTTATCAGAGTAAAGAACATTGTACTATCAATTGGTAGTGAGATAATTGAAAGTTGGTATTAGAATTTGGATTTGTTTACCTGATTTGGGCCTATGGTTATGAGAAGTCATTAAAATGATCGGAATTGTTTAGGATCATTATACTTTTGATCATTTAGCTAAATTCATTATTACAAGATCTAGTAGTTTTTTATTAATTATATGATGTAGTCTTTTCCCATGTGTTTTTCTATTGTCTTTCTTTTCCGAATTGATTTACAAATATTGCTTTTTAGCAGTCCTTAAGAAGCTTATTAACTTTGTTATTTAGTTTCTTATATTTAGTTCTATTTTGTGGAGTTCTCTTCTTTATATATTGTTTATAAATTCTACATTTTAATTTATCATTTTTAATTAAATCTTTGGTTATCCCATGTTGATCTTGGTTTATGACTGATTTATTTTATTTTCTTAGTAGATGGTGTATGCTTTGTCCAGTAGGATATTAAACATTTCCATAAAGTTATTAAAGTCATTGTTAACATCATATATTTAATACTCTTTTCCCAATTATTTCAAACATGGCATCTTTAAGTGCTGGATATTATATTTGAGAATCTCTCGTTACTTTTGTAGTTTTTGCTTTTATTTAAACAGTCCGATTATCGGTTCAAGTGAAGTTTTGGAAGATGGTCAGCGATGTCTAAGTAGATACCAACTACTAATTGTTATGTTTCTTTGGTACATATATTATCAATTAATGTAGCACTTTTTCAGTAATACGTTTGGTTTAAGTATTAGTGGGTAGCAGTAATATGATAGATCATGTCAATGAAATTACAATCAGGCCTATCATTTATCTTTTAGTGGAATGGTCAATATTGAAATCGCCCATTAAATAAATTATTTTAAAAACAAATTTGTCTAGGAACGGTTTTTCCATTTTTTAATTTTTGATCAAAATGTTTATTAAAATTCATTAATATATGGTTATGATGTCTGTCAAATAAACCAACATTATATTTTTTGTCATTAGATTTTGTTTATTTCGATAAAACATCCATTCATAAAGAACAGTTTGTGAGCCTAGGATCGGTCTCCTTTTATAATTCATATTAATTTATGACATAAAGACCTACACCACCTAGGGGAGAACAAATTCTATTTACAGTTCAACTTATAATTTTTTAAGTTTAAAAAAAAAATCAATGGAAGTATCTGCTTTAAACCAGGTTTGTTCAGCAACCCAATAAGTGAAAGTCATGTTTAATTACATTCAAATGAATCTTCTAATTTATGAAAATTTTTTTAGACATACTACGCATATTTAAATTTAGTATTGAAAATTCGTGTTGCTAAGATTAGATTTGTTTAAAATCGCATGTGGTATATATTTTACATTATCATTAATATCAGTTTATTCAAAAACAAATTATCTTTATGTTTAGTCTATTAGGATAAATATAATTTACAAACATCACGATTTTTAATTGTCTTGTGAGAAATCAATGTTTAATTAGATTTATTCATCATTTTGTACATCAGCATTTTCAGTGCTATGATATGATTTACAATGCCCAGTTTTGTTAAGTCTCTCAGACCGTTTCTTGTGACCTCTCGTCTTAGTAGAAGTATTATTAGTATTACATTATAGTGAACAATATCAGAAATTCTTACAATCATCAAATGTGTGGTGGTCTTATCATTATTACCCTATTTACATTAAGTTGAATACTTATTGTAGGGTTATAGTACTATGTACACATTTGCACACATTATATGTACATTATTTTGTGTGAGCATGGCTAGTTCTATGTTTGTTTTTTTGGTGATTGCTATGTTTATGTGTCCTGGTATTGGGTGTGGTGTATTGTGAACAGATGACGGTGTAATAGCGTTTTAGATTGATGACAAGTTTACCCAGACCTCTGTAGTTAAGATTAACTTTGTCCAAATAAGTCCTTGTCTGTGTGGGAGATTGGGGGGGTGTCACCTGGGTGGTGTGTGAAAATGGGGGTACCTGTCAACAAATGAACCCTTGCACTCAATTGACAATTTCTGTAGAAAATGCATTCAGTTGGGCTGACACTCTATTGCCCTGTCATCCCAAATCTTGTAGCACACCACTGATATTATTTGTGCTTTTGGGAATTTTTTGAGCGCTGCTTCAATCAGTGACTAGATTGTTGTTCCATGTATCTATGGAAGCTGGGCAGTCTGTTGGTCCATGCGTGCAGAACAACCGTTCTGGGTTGCAGCATCACTGTCTCACAATTCGTTGAATGTCAGAATTGTTGCTCCACCTTTGGCATAGACCTTTAGTGTTCTTACCTCTGTAAAATCTGGCTGGATCAATCTTCTGTGGCATATAATTTGAGAGATGATGAGATCAGCATGTTGGTGGCGTCTTGTGTGAGTGCCAGTTTCTTTGTAGGATGATTTGTAGTGTGGGTTTCTCTTGGGATGTTTTTGAGGATAGTTTAGGAGTTGTAGTATTTGAACCAGCGACTCCGGGTATTGTCCAAGAGATTGTCAGAGCTATACGAACACACAGTGTAACATCTTGTAAGATATTTTGTGCCTTTTCACCATGCCTCAGCTCATACCCCAGGCCGCAAAGTGCCTACGTGATAAGCGAGTTTCACCGAACCCAAAGTGTTGCAGCTGTGTTTGCGAAACTTCTCCACATTTATCTAAAATACAAGATGCCCAAGTCGACCCAATGTTATGTGCAAATGTTTACAAATACGAAGCCACGGGACAAGCCTCAACTAACTAGGCCATTCTGGACGTCCTAAGGACTGGAAGGTCAGCGAAAATATCCAAGCTGTCGAAAATGCTCTCAACCGCGCGTCCACTGAATGACCCCAGAATTACTCGCACGTAATGGTCTTTGCATTGCAATCGGATCATGCGCCTTGACTTCAATTACATCCATATCAAATGATATAGGAATATGAACTTCTGGAAGAGACCATAGTTTTATGAGTGGCTGCTTGGAAGATCAAGGCGCTTCTTGAAGACCTGCGCATCTCTATGAAAGTGCCTTTTGCTTAAAGGGTTCAATCACACCCACAAGGTCAGTCATATGCCCCCCATGTGGTCAAAGGCCTCTTGACTTTGCCTCTATAAGGGGGACTCGAGACAAAAACTTAGTGTAGATTGACCTTGTTGGAAACGGTGGTCTTATTGCCCTATTCCTTTTTTCGCCGGAACGTTCATTTTGAGATTATATTTACCATGCTAAACGACCAGGTTGTCCAGTCCTTGAGGAAAATTTGTGAGATCCGGCGGGCCAGTAAAACGGCCATCTTTGGGCACAGGGACTGTACTCTTGCACAAATTTGAAGTCTCGCATTTACACAATCCTCCGGAAAGTTTTGATGACCTTCAACAAGAGTTGGTCAACGAAGTGATATCCTCAACGAACAGACAATGATTCGGTGGCAGTTCACTATTTCTTTAACCAGAAAAACATGTGGTTGATCGCGGGGTGGGGCAAATTTTTAAACGTTTGTAAACTAACCTGGTAATTTTAAAGCAATATAAATTTGGTGGTGGGATTTCATCGGCGTGCCCATGGAAATTTTATTGAGGGGGGGGGCTGGCTAAAATTGTTAGAACCATGAGAGCGACGCGGCGAGCGACTAACGGGTGGGGTCCGAGGTTTTATGTTTTTCAAGCCCTGAAAACGCCTTTCCTTGCGTAGTTCTTCCGACACTTTTTGCTCTGCATGAAAAATCAATAAATGTACAGTTCCACTGTCTTTTTTCTTCTTCTTTTCTCTTTTCTCCTTCTCTTTTTTCCTCTTTTTTTTCGTTCTCCCTCCTCTTGCTTCTTCCTCCCTCTTTTTTCTTGAGAACTTTGTGGGGGCTTAGCCCGAACCCCCCCCCCCCCCGGGGTACACCAGTGGATTTTATTTGTGCCTTTTTCTATTCTTCCCAGTTGGGCAGTCCCAGTCTGTCTCGCGCTATGTCGCCTTTGCCGTATGTGCAGTCATGTGTGACAAATTTTGCTGGCAATGAAGTGCCCAACAAGGGAAGAAACACAACAAGTGCATGTTAAAACATTCATTAATATTGGTACACTAGAAAACAAAATTCAATTTAATAAGTGTCAAGGTTTTTCTTACACTGTATTCATGAAGTATATGTCGCAGTAGTAGGTTTGGTCCTGATTTGTATATTTTTTTTCAATCAACTTTTAAAGTATTAAGTAACCACATAGTTGCCGATTTAGTTTCATTTCACTTCAAATTTGTTTAAGTCCACATGAAATTGTGTTTCTCCAGATATTATCGACTTCTTTCTCATAAAGATCAACTTTACTCAATAATGTTATTTTTGGTATTATTATAAAATATTAAAAAACAGAAAAAAACTAAAAAATCAATAAAACTTCAATTCAAATTCAAATTGACCTTTTTTTAAACCATTTTAGCCATTTTTTACCGTATAACTCCAAAACCAATGGTCGTAAGTGGAATCCTTATTACAAAGATGGACAAATATGGCCATACATTTCAAGGTTGCTTGGAGCATTTTAAAAGTTTGACCCCTGTGTAACCTTAATTTGGCCCCTATTGAAAAGTGACCTCTCAGTTTGAAATAGTAGTTCACCCTCATTGATATAGGAAGTCCATACTAACTACCAAAGGTCAGTGTTAAACCTTTTCTGTAGTTAGGGGGTGAACGAATCCTTAAATAAGGCCCTAGATAGTCCGCTCCCTGCTCTATAAGTAGTTGTAAGAAGGTTTACCTGTGGTCCGTTCCTGAAACTCATCGTAAATCTACGTGCAAACTATGTCATGCCAGTGGCCCAATTTTCCCAACGCAACTTGTAACTGTAGAAAAGGTTGGTTGATGTAAACATCCATAAGTTCGTATACACGAGGTAGTGACGCACGAGTTGGGGAAGCGGACCCCCTGGTCGGCCCAGCCGCTTGTCCCTTTTAAAAATACCACCAGTTCCCGTGGTTTAATATTGACTTTCTCTAGTGATTCTTCCAGTCTCTCCCCCAACAGAGATTGAAACTTCCGGTAATCTGGACCATATGATGAAATTGCATTTTGCAAAAATTCGTTTTTGAAACACTAGAATTTAATTTATAGACACAATAAGGGCATTTCGATGATTCATTAAGGCTTGCGTATGTATGCAGTGGCTGTTGATATCCCTTTACTTCGACTAATTTTAGAATATTGTTAGTTGTATTGTTGTCATATTAGTTGACTCTGATCTCAGTTGACTGCTAACGTAAGACGAATAATATTATGTATTCTTGGTTTATCCACTCATTAGCATTTTTCTGTTTCTTAATTTAATAATTATTTTTTCAAACCTTCCTTTCTTCATTGGTTAATGCCGTATTTAAAGAGGTTTTATTAGCGTTCCTGTACACGGAGAATTGAAAAAGCTTGAAATGGGAGGTTCCTTGGAACAAATCGTACTACATCAAAATGAGAACTCGGTTGGAATTGATTACTGTATCGCTTGTATGCTGGTTTTGTTTTATTTGAGCCTCATTGTTTGTATATGACTTGAAAGATTAGATTGATGTAAACTACTAAGCAAACGGACTCACGGGATTTAGCCGAGGTTTGCTCGACTTCATACGCTCCCATGCCTGTACGGGAGTACCAGGGCTATTATTTGGAGCGAATGCATCGTTTGGTAAAATGAGAATGTGTGAAATAATTGCTATCTTGTTTTCAAATATCTGAAAAAGTATTTCCACAGGAACTGTTGACATTGTTATAGTGTTCTTCATCTCGGGGATGAACATTTTCATTTTATTTCTGTTTTTAACTAGAGAAAGAAGCCTATCAGGGATACCTTGTTTTATTCTGCAAGAGGAAAATTGAATTCCCTGTACTATATGAGATAATTCAATGTGTATTACATGCTCATCGACATATTTCTAAGAAAATTACTATAGATTTACCTGGATTTCGGTATGGTATAAGCCAATTACAACATAGGTAATTTACAATTATATCATGATACCATTGATCAGAACATGTGTCATTAGCCAAGCTTGAAACCAGCTTTGGCATCACAGCACCGCCATCATAGCCTGGTTTTAGATCATATTAATATTTTAATTGTACAATTGGCTGGGCCTTAAATGATAAGTTGACATATCTGAATCTCCAACCAAAAATACTAAAAGATGCATCATTCTTTTTCCATGATTGTAACTTTTTGTGAATGTCCGGTTTTTGTCTGCTCCATGAGGCGCCCTGTTGGCGGCCTATCAGGAACTAAAAAAGTATGGTATAGGCAACATCTTGGGCCAACTTTTGTTTGTTTTTTTGGAAGAAAACTGAACAAAAAAATTCTACACCCTACTATGACAGAATAAGGTGTGAAAAACCAAAAGGTGCTGTGAGCTGTTTAGTTTGTTAAGCTCATCAAAAGCAACAGCATAGGGTAAGGTGTGAAATGCCGAATTTTCTAAGTAAATTAAGCGCCGAGGTTATATGGGTTCCGTTCCCCAAACCGCGTGCGTAACTACTTGTAACTACTAATGCGTCCATAACATACTTTTCATACCAGTTACAACCGTGCTTGGACAAATTGGTCCCCACTCACTGACAAGTATGCACGTAGCTTACTGCCTAATTTGGGGAACGGACCCCTGTACCTGTAAATATTTTTAGCCTTGCCTGAGGACAGCAAAATAGACAATTCAATGTGATTTAGAAAAATAGTCTCAATGAGATTGGTCATAATAGGACAGTTTTTCGTCATCTAAATACAGCCTCGTCTTAAAATAGACCAAAGCGTTTTCACACGATTAACGACAATTTAAGCCATAAATCACAACACTCTGATGGAGTAGAATACACAATTAATTTCAGTAATTAATTCTCACATACAAAATAATTTTTGATAAATAATGATTTATTTATTAATTCTAATATACAGAAACTTTATCCCAACAAAATCAAACGATTCAATTAGCATTTGATGTAAATTTTGATGAATCTTACTGATATTAAGTTATTTTGTAACATGGCAATAACTCCCTACCAGTTTAAAAAAAACCTCTTAACATCATCACACGATTAACAACTGGCAGCCATTTGTTGTTCACAAATCACAATATTGTTATTATAATTAACAATGGATTTCATGTATAATTTACATTGATTCTCTCATTTAACCATGTTTTTTATTCACTTTAACTTATAAATGATGCAGGAAGCTTTAAGAAAACATTTCAATTAGGCAAGACTTCCATATATACCCCCTCTCATATATTTTACATGAAACATAAAAATGGTCATATTTATGCTGTTTATACCGTTTATTTATCAAACAAGGCCACAATTAAAATAAATTTTGGACCATTAAATATATAAGAGGGGGTACTTGAGTCTTTCCGAATATAAAAATATAAGAGTGTGATATTAAAGGCTGACTCAGAGGATTCGAAAGATATTTGAGTTAAATTACAAATAGTCAACTAGAAATTAAGAGAGTAACCTGAAATGCGTAATTCCCAAAGTTAGAGATGACTCGGATGTTTTTCTTTTTCATGGCATTAACATTTGTATACAGTATAACAGTGTCCATGGGATACCGTGTATGAAAAAAATTCCGGATCCAGAATTTTATAACAAAGTTGCGATTTTCTATATGAAGGTCTTCGATTTGAGCTTAGTTATTTTTCACACAGTGATTGTTATATGGCAGGGGTAGAATTTCGTCGCTGTGTACGTGAATCAGTCTTGAATCCCCAAAACAAATTTTGCGGGAATCATCTAATTCACTACTGTGTTAAGTTTTAAAGTTTACGAGAATCAACAATGATTCACGCAAATCAGTTTACGAGAATCTTTGCGAGAATCGATTCTCGGATTCTCACCGAAATTCTAGCCCTGTATGGACAAGCATTATGTATACGCAAAAACACGATTTGTTTGAAAATTGAGGGTGCCCTCCACAAGAAATCTCTGAGTCAGCCTTTAAATTTAAAATCACCTTATTAAATTATGTTATCAAATTCCAATCTTCTTTTTATTCGATAACATCACCAGAACATCACGTTGCACTGTTAGAAATAGATATATTGTTACATAAAAAAAGCGTAATTGTCTGAATTTACGGAAATAAATGTCGTAAATTTATTTTCATGATGTTTTACACGGTGATTTATTTTACAGCAAAGAATTTATGGCAGCTAGTTGTATTTTTACTTTATTTTTAATTAAATTTTACATTTTTGTCTGTAAATATATATATCAATTTCAAGCAGTCTTGTTTGTCACCACGTCGGATCCTATTTCTATAACGGACAATTTATATTTGATTTTCGTCATTATTTTTGTGTTCAAAATAGTAAAACTAACAAAACAAAGCACCCCTGTCTACAATTAACACAAACAGGGAACATTTTTACTTGCACGCGCATCATGTTTAATGGAAACTTCAGTCCGTTATTTCGCGGAGGATTCCATTCTACGGTACTTGATTACATGTGTTTGAAGTGTCCTTTCCTGTTTAATAGGCGGGAGTGTGATCGCTCCCTCTATCGTTACCAGGGGCGGATCCAGGATTTGAAAAACGTCAAAATTACCGGGAGGCTGAAGGCTGAAACTTGTCCAAAATGGGCTGATTTTGCAAGATTTTGCAGAATTATCGGGAGGCGCGCGCCCCCTCCGCCCCTCCCTAGATCCGCGCCTGATTACCCCCCCCCCAACATGGAATGGACCTTTCCATTGGAATTTACGTAATAGAGAAATTGTAGTTTTGTCAATTCTTTCAACTAAAATTTCATAAATTCTTTTTTTGGGGGGTAGACACTAATTAGAATATCATATTGCACAGAATGGTTAGCGTTTGGTATATATCTTGATACGGTTGTGCTGGTTTGCAAGTTTTTTGTTGATTTCCCATTAGTCCAATAATTGTATGATTTGACCCCACACAAATTGCAACAGAAACAATTTTGGTGTTAATATACTCTGAAATAGTCCAAAAATAATATATTAAAAGTCTACAAAAATCAACCTAGTGGAACATGTAGAAATAAGGGGGCAACGTTTGTACAGGGGTAAAAAATTAGAATTGTTCGAATTGATTTAAATGATGTTTTTTTTTTTTTTTTTTTTTGATTTTAGTAGACTTTTGATATGTTGTTTTTAAAGGTATTCTCAATACAATTCTGTTGGAATTGATTCTGTTGCAATTAGTGTTGGGTTAAGGCAGCATTCATTCTATTTTGACTGGCCTACATTCACTACAATAGTAATCATTCAGCTTTTTTGACACTTGATATGAGTGGGATTCCCGAACAAATAACATCAAACAACCAAAGAGATGTAAAAGGAAACAAACAAACAAACAAACAAACAAATCTGTGACATCACGCCGCCCTTTATCCTAGGACAGAAAATCCGGGGAAACCGGGGAGTGGGGGTTCTTATTGAAACTGTGGTGTGGGGATGTGCGGTTGAGAACAGCGTACCATTTTGAGCATCTCGAGTATATTTAAGGAAGGATTGATTTACCGTATATTTTTTTTTTTTTTTTTTTTGGGTAGACACTAATTAGAATATCATATTGCACAGAATGGTTAACGTTTGGTATATATCTTGATACGGTTGTGCTGGTTTGCAAGTTTTTTGTTGATTTCCATTCACTACAATAGTAATCATTCAGCTTTTTTGACACTTGATATGAGTGGGATTCCCGAACAAATAACATCAAACAACCAAAGAGATGTAAAAGGAAACAAACAAACAAACAAACAAACAAATCTGTGACATCACGCCGCCCTTTATCCTAGGACTGAAAATCCGGGGAAACCGGGGAGTGGGGGTTCTTATTGAAACTGTGGTGTGGGGATGTGCGGTTGAGAACAGCGTACCATTTTGAGCATCTCGAGTATATTTAAGGAAGGATTGATTTACCGTATATTACAAATATATTTCCCATCAATACATTTTTGTCAAAGCATATCAGTGCATTAACAGTTCGGTTAGCTCCGAGATAGCTATCAACCTCCGTTTTTGAAACAGGCCCGCTTCTCCAGATGCGGGATGTATTCTGGAAGAGTATTCCAGATGCGGCCAGATGATGAAACAAAAGATCTCTGATGGCTAACTAGTTTGCAACGAGGAACTTCAGCAACTAAGTCTTGGGATCTGATGGAGCGTCTGAGTCGGGAACCCAAGAAAAGATGCTCAAAAAGCAGTTGGGTCAGGAGTTCTGGTGCCTCTTCAACCCTCAAAACCTCCCCAAGCACATTTTCACTACGTCAATACAGCTTCCAGAGACATGCCATCTCGCGCTTCAGGATGTCAATTGTTAACAAGATATACATGTATAGGGCCTAAGTGTATCCAAATTTTAAAAAAAATGTCATGCTATAGTGGTTTGCGTAATAATGGTATAAATAAAGTAGCAAATCCGTTGATTTTTGTGTGTATATTTTAGTCCGAACATCCATCCGTACATCCCTAACCAAACAAAATGTGAGACCCCCCTCTTCCGGACTGAAAAATGACAGACGGTGAAGCAAAGATTAGAAGATTTAGTGTGTAAAGCTTCTTTGGTACAAAAGGATTATTATAAAAACGCTGACAGTTTAAAAAAGAAAAAGTCACAGAATTTGGAAACAGTTATTGGCCGTTGTCAAACGCCAGCTCCCTTGATCTCCATGACCTCCTTGGTTTCACTTGCATGTGCCGAGTACTTCATTGAGTAGGATTCCATCTTCATTTGTTTCGATTCCTGTTGCATTGCAACTTTGGATTTCACCATGGCTTCTTCAGCATCATGAAGTCTTGCTTCACGTAGTTCTGTCATAAACAAAAGGATAATCATCATTTTACAAGAATATTGTGCAGTGTGTGTCTAAAAAAACTTTCAGGTCTTTAATAAACATTTATGCAAATTATTTATGTATATTTGAAAAGTATTTGTTTATTAGCTTTTCAAAATAGCAAACCCCGTTGAATTTGGGTCCCAAATAACCGAGCTGTACCTAATTTAATGAAATCTGCGTTTCTTACTCGTAACACGGACAGACTGTCTGTAACACACACATTATCAAAACACGTGTGC
The DNA here is from genome assembly GCA_023653785.1 of Ophioderma brevispina. Classification (NCBI taxonomy): domain Eukaryota; kingdom Metazoa; phylum Echinodermata; class Ophiuroidea; order Amphilepidida; family Ophiodermatidae; genus Ophioderma; species Ophioderma brevispina. Next base: position 45,387 of record JAMKCH010060839.1, read on the forward strand.
AAAACCAGTCTGTCCGTGCTACAATTTTTTTTTAAATATTTTATTCAATTAGAAACAACTCAGTCATTTGGGATCCGAATTCAATGGAGGTTTGCTATTTTGAAAAGCTAAAACAAACAATACTCTTTTAATATGTATATATAAATTGAATAAACTAAAAGGTTTATTAAAGACATGAAATTAGGGGCACTTTTAACGTCAAGTGTTTTTTTTTTAACACTCTGTAGTTGTATTGACCATTACCATGCAATGTGAAAGATACCGTTCATCCTTCCTCTTCGTAACTTCTTTTTTCCGATATTTATTTTTTAATCCTTGCCATTCTTTCTATAGGGTTATTTGGCAAATAAAGGTAGCTTAAGGTAATAGCTTTTAATCTACATTTTAAAAGGTCTTGACAAAATGTGAGCTTACTTTAAACAATTCATTAAATCATTAAAAGTCATAATTGCTAACTAGGCCGGAATTTTAATTATTAAATGTAGCGTTTGAGCCTCAGCTGCAATTGTATAGTTTAATATTACTGCTAAAATTAGAATTTGCAAACTAATAATTAATTTATCTGATCAAGGTGAATAATGTGGGTTAGTCATTTGGTAAAATGTGTGAACTAATTTTGTACCAGGTAAATCAAGTTGACTAATAAGGGTTAGTCATTGATACCTCGTTTCTTCACACGAACTACCCTGAGTCTAGCACGCACAATCTTCCGCTTATCGGGGTCTGATGTTGCGTCCAACTAAATAACATAAAAGTGTAAAATAAGGAAAAGGGTACAAAACAGAATTATTTTCAGGCGTGTTAAAATAGCCTCCGACTTTTATTTACGTGCGGTTAAATGTTGGGCTTCAACTGTTCTTTACTCATGCTGTTATTTTAAAGCAATAATGGATGTTTTTGGAGAAATATTACAAAACAAACCTTTGTCAGATTGTGCTCTAAGATATATGTTTATACATTAAAATTTTCACCAACTTTGATTTTAAGTCCAAAAAAGAGAAGAAAATTGCTGAAACGAATGACGAAAAACTAACTTTTACATGTTAAATAGACTAATTAGGATCGGTGGATACACAATATTAATTTTAAAATATCCTATTTGAAGAAAAGTTGATCATCTACAGCTATACCACTGTGAGGGAATTTAGTTCCTTAAAATGAAACCTTATGGTATCAAAATTTCAGCATTGAAAAAAGTTGGGAACGTGTGACATATAAAACTGGCATTATTGCTTTACATCTGGACGGGACATAACATAGAGGGTGTTCCAATAAAGGTTACATGTACAAAAATATCTACAGCGGAGTAGTTGTCCAAAGATTCTTGAAATGTGCCACACAAGTTTGACGTTGACGTTTGCAGTTATGTAAAATTCGGTCTATATAAATATTTACATAATGATCAAAACTTTGATGCCAATCTTTAGAAATCAACTTCGTTGGAGTTTTAAGTTCATCATATCCAAACTGCTTTACTATGTTATATTGGACTGGGATCCTTGAACATTTAAACTCGAGCTGCGTGGTTTTCATAGTTGCCAAGAAATGAATCGCCGTCATCTGGCTCATGTGCTACAAGCGTGCTTGAAATGGGCAATGTGCTAAACCTTTGGGTTCTGCAACTGGAGTGTGCGTAACCTAAATTGATTATTGTTATTACACATATTATGCATGTTTAGTATGAGGAGGTCTGTTGAGTTGTCCTAAAAAACTTATTTTAAAATCTAGATTTGACGGACAAAGTACAATGTGTGATATTCTCGATTCCAAGATGTTGGAAAATGATGTCTTTAAACAAATATTTGATCAATATGGCAAACAATTTTGGGGCTGGGAGTTTGAGTATTTACCGTACAGGGGTTCGTTCGCGAAAGCAGTCGTAAGACTAACGTAGCCCTAGTTGCGACGTAAGTTACTACTAAGATTTTTTTCGAGTTCGTGAAACTTGGACGTATAGCTACGTGTGCCCTACGAGTAAGCCAGATTTACGATTAAAACTACGTGTGGTCGCGAGTACACGTAACACACTCGTAGTGTGTGGGAAGTGGACGGATCGGTCCGCTTTTCGCATTTCATCCATCTTGTTAGCAATCTATCACGGTAACAGCATTTATTATTCCAGAAAATGAAGGAAGACACAGTCCTGAACGAAAAATAAGATTATAACAACCCCCTTGAATCTATATTTAAGGTCTTGACAAAATGTAGCTACTTAAACAATTCATTTAAATCATTAAAAGTCATAATTGCTAACTAGGCCGGAATTTTAATTATTAATGTATCGTTGAGCCTCCGCTGCATTGTAATCGTTTAAATATTACTGCTAACATTAAATTTGCAAACAATAATTACTTTATCTATCAGGTGATCATGTGGGTTAGTCATTTGGTAAAATGTGTGAACTAATTTTGTAACCAGTAAATCAAGTTGACTAATAAGGGTTAGTCATTGATACCCTCGTTTCTTCTTCACACGAAACTAACCCTGAGTCCTAGCACGCCACAACTCTTCCGCTCAATCGGGGTCTGATGTTGCGTCCAACTACATAACATAAAAGTGTAAATAAGTCGACAAGGGTACAAACAGAATTATTTTCAGGCGTGTTAAAATAGCCTCCGACTTTTATTTACGTGCGGTTACATTTTGGGCTTCAACTGTTCTTTACTCATGCTGTTATTTTAAAGCAATAATGGATGTTTTGAGAAATATTACAAAACAAAACCTTTGTCAGATTGTGCTCTAAGATATTGTTTTACAAACTTAAAAAGTTTCACCAACTTTGATTTAAGTCCAAAAAAGAGAAGAAAATTGCTGAAACGAATGACGAAAAACTAACTTTTACATGTTAATAGACTAATTAAGGATCGGTGAATACCCAAATATTAATTTTTAAAATATCCTATTTGAAGAAAAGTTGATCACTACAGCTATACCATTTTACCATTGAGGGAATTTAGTTCCTTAAAATGAAACCTTATGGTATCAAAATTTACTTTTTAAAAAAAAAAAAATTCAAATTTCAGCATTGAAAAAAGTGGGAACGTGTGACATATAAACCTGGCATTAAATTGCTTTACATCTGGACGGGACATAACATAGAGGGTGTTTTCCAATAAAGTTTACGCGTGTACAAAATATCTACGCGAGTAGTTTCCAAAGATTCTTGAAGTGCCACACAAGTTTTGACGTTGACGTTTGCAGTTATGTAAATTCGGGTCTATATAAATATTTACATAATGATCAACTTTGATCCAATCTTTAGAAATCAACTTCGTTGGAGTTTTTAAGTTCATCAATATCCAAACTGCTTTACTATGTTATAATTGGACTGGGATCCTTGAACATTTAAAACTCGAGCTGCGTGTTTTCAATAGTTTGCCAAGAATGAATCGCCGTCATCTGGCTTCATGTCTAACCCATCGTGGTTGAATGGTCAATGTGCTAAACCTTTGGTTTCTGCAACTGGAGTGTGCGGTAACCTAAATTGATTTTGTTATTACACATATTATGCATGTTTAGTATGAGGATGTCTGTTTGAGAGTTGTTCCTAACAAAACTATTTTAAAATCTAGACTTTGACGGACAAAGTACAATGTGTGATATTCTCTCGATTCCAAGATGTTGGAAAATGATGTCTTTTAAACAAATATTTTGATCAATATGGCAAACATAATTTGGGCTGCATTTGATATTTACCTACAGGGGGGTTCGTTCGCGAAAGCAGTCGTAAGACTACCGTAGCCCTAGTTGCGACGTACGTTACTACTAAGATTTTTTTCGCGTCCGTGAAACTTGGACGTAGGCTACTTGTGTTGTACGAGTAAGCCAGATTTACGATTAAAACTACGTGAGGTCGGCGAGTCACGTAAAACACTCGTAGTGTGTGGGGAATGGACGGATCGGTCCGCTTTTCGCATTTCATCCATCTTGTTAGTAATCTATCACGGTAACAGCATTTATTATTCCAGAAAATGAATGAAGACACAGTCCTGAACGAAAAATAAGATTATAACCACCCCCTTGAATCTATATTTCGACCGGGTGTGTTGATGCTTGTACAACAACACTGCAAAAACAGTGATTAGAAATTAACACTTTCTAAACTCTTTTTGCACCACGTTCTACATATTTTGAAATATCTGTTTAATATCAAACATGTTTAAAATCTAACATGTTTAGGCATTTTACATTAGGTGTTTAAGACTTTAGACATTGATTTAAATATTGACATGTTTTACTACCTAAACCACTAAATGCACCATAATTCCTAAGAAGCACTGTTTTTGCAGCGTTGAATCGTGCCTCACTTGAATAGAGACTTATACAATTAAATAAGGCAACACAAATTATTTCTGGAGACTGCGTTAGGTTCCCGCCAAAGTGACTAGTAGCGTCTTAAAGTCAAAAATCTATTTTTTTCCATAATATGTCATTTATTCACATACGGTCAGGATGGCTGAATAATCATTGTAACTGCGCAATTGGAAGCAAAAAAGGTTAATAACTTAAAACTAAAACGATTAAACATGTTAAAGTGAATAATCATATATCATTTGTCTTCTGTAGCATGGCAATTGTAATAATTACATCCCATGTCCATATAAATGGCCCCGGGCACCCTTTCCACAGATTACTCCTCTATCCATTCATCGCAAGAAAAAAAATAATGAAAGAAAGAAAAGGGAAAACGAAAGAAAAGAAAATGAAAATAATGAGGCTTATAAATATGAATCATCCTCTGATCTGTTCAAGGCTGCTCGATATTTTCCGAGGAGGTGTTCCTCAATTTTCTAACAATCGGTTTTTTGCATGTACATAATGCTTATCCCCATACTAATCGTTGTGTGAAATCGCTACGTTGTAATTTTGTTATAACAGTAGGCCTATCCTATGTACTGTTATACTACATATAGATGTTACTACATCAACACGAAAGTTCATTTTGGTCTATTTTTGGTGGAATTAAGTATTTAGGTGACTATTTTTAAGTTCTAGATGACTAAAATAATCCACAAACATCATATTTTCGAAATCTCGTGACTCAGCATTGGAAAAAAATACAAACTGTTTTGTCACTTATTGGCTATTCACAGGTTTGTTGAACTCTTTACAAAATCAGTGTAAGTCTTCTTCACTAGTAATTGTAGCTCTTGCCATTTCCTTCAGACCTTTCTTCATGTTAGCTGCAACATTTACCTTGACTGTAATATTCATTCATATCCTGTTGTTTTCATTTATTGGATATAGGCCTCTATTTACTTTTAATTTTTTTTTTTAAAGTAAAATATTTCTTTGTCTTCAACACTACAAGAATGCCTCCTATGAGAAAAAATAGCCGCGGCCCTCTAGTTTTTGAAGCCTTTTCTTTCTGTGTCGGTGTAGCCTATTTAATCTCCTATCGAAAGTACGCAGGTAATAGTAAACTATAGGCCAATGCTTTGATATAATGTCATTGTTATAATATACTTCATATACATCTAATTGAACGCAGTTCTCATATACCAGCAGAATTCGAAAATAAGCGAGGGGTAGTCCGGTACTTTATCAACATTCATAGGTCTTGCTCACCCCAAACACACGTACGCTGTAAAATCGTTAATTCGATTTACTATAACGCCATTCACACACCAACTCGAACATAATTGCACCCACGATTACACCCAAAAAGAAGACACGTAATAATGATCCAAACTTATGCGAAAAGGTAATCCTACGACTGTTCTATACAGTCCATTGTTTGCGAAACGCACGTAAGTACCACTTTAGAATCGTAACAAGCTCTCATCATAATTTACGTATATACTTACGATTCAAGTTTCGGGACGAACCCCAGGTATGTAAAGTTGTCAAAAATTTTGGCATGTCTCTTTTAATATTTTGCGGCAATCTCTCTTTCAAATGACCATATTTCCTATATTGTTGACAACCCGAGAGTTAAGGATTTATAATTATGGTAGATACTTAAGAAAAATCATGACGGTTTACAAGTCCGTTTACAGTAACAGTCGCTTACGTTCAAACATGAAAGACTCATTGCAAGAAAGAAATAAAATAAAATATGGTATGGCCTCAACTAATTGCAACAGAACAGTTTTTTGATTTCGTTATATACTGGAAATGATAGAGTACAAACATAATCAAAGTATAGAGTATATAAGGTGCGGGGAACATGCATTTTCAAGGGGGTTGTCTGAAATCTATGTATCACAACATTGTTTAAGAAGGTTAGTTTGGGGGCCCTATCTGTGGGTTATAGTTTAATATTTAGAAGGGCAAGTAAAGTTTCAAGGTCAGCTGGGTAACAGTTTGAGAATGCTCCCGATCTTTTGAAAATGGTCCCAATGACACTAAATATAATACTTTCACTCATTTCACCATTTGGTCTGTAATTACATATCAACATGTAACATGGTCTCATATCATATATGGGTCATTAATACTTAACACTAAAATTTAATATCCATACTGGTCAAATGCAGAGCAATATGCAATGTTCTGTTGGGATATAACCAAGCAAACAATTTGGAACCAAAGTTTTGTCAAACTCGAGCACTTTGAAAGAATGACCTCCGGGATGACCTTGAACCGTTTATGAGCCTATAATAATTCTGAAACTAATGACCGAGTATAGCAAAATATACCTCTTTTAATCCTCATGACAGATGAATAGGTGATGTAGGTTTCCAAACAATTAGATCTAGTTGATTTTGACCTCCCCCTTACAAAATTTTTCCCTTCCCCCCCAATTTTTTACAATTTTTTTTTCTAGACTTTTGACTCATTATTCTGTGACATTTACAAATCTTTATAACACAAAAATGTTTTCTGTTGCCTTTTTGGTCAAAAAACAAATTTCCTTGGCCCTACATTTCCGTGGGCCATAGGGAACTGACTGAGAAAAAGTGTTGAGCCACACACAATCTGATGATTTTTGTTATAAAAACAAGTAACAGACTAAAGGAATTGAATAACAAATCAGGGCTTTGCATTCTATCACCAAGAGTAACTTGCTGTACCACCGTGAGATTTTCCGTTTCATTTTTATCCAATAATGGTAAAATGTTACCCATTTGTCGTGCAAATCACCATTTATGTACTTTTGACCACAATATTTGGTAAAATGTCAATTTTGCCTACCATTTTTCCCATGATCGTGGTCATTATTTCAAGATGTAAGCATAGTTTATCACACCCACACAAGTACCGTTGACGGTACGCCGTTTTTGTATAAAGTTTTAAACTTTGGCAAGTATTTTGAACATGGGCTTTTGAGAAAAAAAAACTCTTCAAAGAAACATGCCACACATGGAATGGTTACTTTCTGCCACTTTCAAATGGCACATTGTATATTTCATTGCTGGTGGTGATTATTATCACAATAATATTATCCCGTTGTTCGTGAAACCGAGCATTAAATTTAGTCGCCTTTATATATTTTTTTCCATTTTCTTGGGTCATTAATATCGGGATTCCGACTTTTTTGCACAAAAATCATTCCTTTTAAAAACTCAGCTTGCTTTCTCAGCTTACCACTTGCACGTAACTTTACACTAACATACTACAACCCCTTCAATATGCAAAAAACAACTTCAACATATTCGGAGTGGCTTTATAATTGACTGAGCTTAATCGTATATTAGATTATTAAAGCGGCACTGGCACCCCCAGAACAAAAAGAAAAAAAAAACATTTTCACAAAATATGACATTCTTCCTTCAATTTGCTCATCAAAATGATGTCGAGGCTAGGCCATTTACACAGTGGGCCAGGGGGTGTCATAAATTCAAAATCCCCCGACCCTTTCAAAATTTCAATTTTATGTTTCCAATACCCGTAACCTCCAGGCATTAGTAAATCTGAAATTGTAATTCTATGGAATCCCGGGGTAGCCCAAACACATAACTGAATCACGGAAACACATAACGTAAATTTCAGGTACTTATTTTCCCAAAAATGCGTAAAATTGACAGATTTTTCAAGCTGTTGTTATCATCACAGCCTTAATAGAGAATCTGGAAACTCTCCTGTCTTTTTTATATA
>JAMKCH010060841.1:0-16598 GCA_023653785.1 Ophioderma brevispina
TGGAAGGGTTATTTCTGATTTTTTTGTATTAATAACGAACGAGGACGAGGTCATATGTAGGTCATGGGAATACCCATGACCGACCCACATCAAAGCACCCAAATTGGTTTGTGGTTTGCACTCCGTATTGCTGTATTTTCTTTTGAGAGTTTTGGTGAATTGCTATAATGAATGAGGCTTGGCCGCCACCGCCTTATAATTTCCAAATATGGACATGATATTTATCCGCTGCAAACTCAGGATTCAAATGTTGACATATTATTTTAAAATCTGCATAATATTGTAGTGTAGATTTAGTGGTTACAAATATACACAGCCTCTATTTTGTTGTGAAAATAAGTGTAATAGAGGCTCTATATTTTAAGCACCAAATCCACACTACATTATTTAGAGATTGTGCAAATATTTGCTGACGGATATATATCATGTCGATATTTTAAAAATTCACAGATTAAATTTGGATACAATGATCCTTGGGCAGAAAATATTATGTAGCCTAAAACAGGTCAAAGGTCACATTACTCCTATGTATGATGAGAAGAAAATGATAGATTAAGGTAGAAAGAGAATACACAATTGCAAGCTATTCCTGATTTAAATTATAAACTTTAATACATGAGCACTGACCTTGAACACTTTCAACAACTTATTTATTATACCATGATTATACAGAATGCAAAAAGGTGACACTTGTGATCCGTGGATCACCTTGTTAAGAATAAATGCTATGTAGCACATTCCCTGAACATTGTTAAGTGGAGTTATATTCAGAGAAAATCTGTTGCATTACATCTCACAGCTTCCTTAACTTTGCTCAAGGTATGAGGATGTAATGAGTAGCCATACTATGCAGGGTTCCCACAGATCCTTAACAAATGTGAAATTAAAAGGAAATTGGCACCAAAAATGTCATTTTATGTGAATTGTCTTTAAATTAAATCAGATTGACCAACCATGGAAGAAATTGCATATATTTAATTGCAGAACACAGAAAAATAGACTTGGAATATGAACATTGAAATGCTGTGGGAACCTTGAATACAATTAAGAAATATAGACATTCATGCCTCAACACTGATTTGTTAGAAGCTGAAGAAACCATCCATTCCATAGCTTCAGGAGATTTACAATTCAAACTAAGAAAAAGTTACTGTAATAAGGCAACTCCAACCAGGACCAGGTACTTATTTATTAAAGACAAGCGAGGTACGGTAGACGTTTCATATAGAAGTCCCATTGATGCAAGTGAGGTATTGCCATTCATTCCGTCAAGCACTACTGCATCAATTGTAAAACCCCATTTGCATCCATGGGACTTCTATATGAAACGTTTACCCGAGGTACCCTATACCAACAATTTCTTGAAATTGTATCAATCTTGACATGCTGTGATGATTTCCACACCTGACATGGTTGGGGAAAAAACCACTTTGTCTTTATGGGACATGTGCATGTCCTTTTTTGTAATTCGGTCTTTGCACAATGTCAACATTTGAGGAGAGCCTCGTTCTGTGAAAGAGGTGAATGCATTATTATTCAGCACTAATTCCAATGCCAGATTGAGGCTGTACATGGACTTGATCAATTGTAGGGCTCACATTGCAGTACAAGACAGTCATTATGTAGTAAGTAGTAAACGCAAAGTTTTAATCTGGTTTGTCCCCGTAAACGGGGGTAGATTAACCTCTCTCCGATATAAATTGCCCTTACTTCCTCCTCCCACAACCCAACCTGCCCACCCTCCACCCCCCCCCCCCTCCTCCAAGCTATATATTTTGTAGGAAAAAGCTCAAAATGTCACCAAAAATCTATGAGTCTGGTTGTTTTCCTTGATATAATTTAGTTTAGTAAAGAACAATGCCGTAGGCTTGCAAAGTGTAAATTAGCTTGAATGGATTTGGCGCTGCAAGTGAAATGTAAAATAGGTTAGGAGATTTCCATTCCAGCAAGTATGAAAATTCACTTTAAGATGCATCTACTTATAATCTGGGTTAAAATTATGGTTGGCCCTATCAATGGTTTAGTTGATTGAACCCAACAGTACCTGTACCCACAGTGCTCATCTTGACTACACTCATGCACTTTACTAGAGCTTTAACAAGAGTATCACATATCTGGTTTGTTACAATGTTTAAAAGTACGTGTAATATTTAAGTTTGTGTGTGTGTTTTTTTTTAATTTTTAATTGATGTTTTCAGTGGTTTTATCTTTTACCATGGCAAAGTTATGTAGTCAGTGTTCAATTTGTTTTCCTCGCTTCTCATTGCTATAATTTAATATTAAAAAAGAATAATAAAAAGCAAACGCAAATCTTTGTGGATTACTTCTGTCCTATTATACTCTTCGACCCTCGGTCTCAGAAAATAGTACTACAGTTCATTAAAGGTGCTTGTTCCGATAGTCTGTCGAACACCAGATTTAACCAGACGTCGTATCAATTTTTGATTATCAGTGAAAGGCCATATTTTTTCATGTCCTCCTGAAATTCAGCTTCCAAATCCATGTTTAATGGTTAACCATCAATATCACGCACAGTAGCGGATGGGCGGCCACTAGGCATTTCTTCTACCATCAAAAACCGTAAGTTTGTTTCCCACGGTTAATTGTTGGTTGGCGTATCAAGTAGAGAACACGATAGACAAAAACGGAACAAGCACCATTATATAACTACCAATGACATCACACTCAGAGTATATTTAAGGTTTGCATTTCGTGATGCAGCACATCGCAAAATATAGTGGATTCCCAATTCTTGCGTTATGAGCAATGGCTCGTCTCAACGGTTCTCCTTCCAATAGGCTACTGTACTGGATTCGCCGTTTACGGACAGAAAATACAAAATTGTGACTTTTCTTAAGATATGACCAAATTGATGTAAGATTAGTACAACACAAAATGACATCTAAATTTCAGTGTTGCCTTGATTGTTATGTTCCCAAATAAACACAATTTCCCATGGCACATTGCAACATTTTCATTACAAGTGTATTGGAGTATTATACACCCCTGGTTTATGGAGTATTTGATACAAAAAACACAAGTTAGTTTTGTTAGTGCATGAAAAGGTACAGCTCTACTAAACTGTGAACCTTGAAGGGTGAGTTGAGTCTATGTGGTTAGTGTTAATTAATGGTCCAAATAGGAACAATTTAACTTTTTTTGTAGGATCAACGAAACACTGAAATATCTTCAGTTTTTCCCAATGTTAAGTGATTTTTGTTCATTTGGGAGGCACAAATATCAGAAAGAGGTGTTCTTCAAATAGTTTGAAGTATGGAGCGGTGATAATTTTAAGTAAAATTTATCATCCCTGCGTACAAAATTATTATTTATGTCCAACCTTGTCAATCTACTTGTAAGGGCAAGTATTCAATTTAGCATCATCATCATGGGTTTCAATCGAGAATATTTTTTTCTCATCAGTTGGATACCCACAATGATAAACAAAAGATAAATACAAATTTTTCTTAAATTTGTAATAGGTCTATCACACTGAGGCCAGTCTTCATTTTAGCATATCATGGTTTCTCTCGAGTACAATTGATTGTTCAGCAGTTATGGAAAATCCACAATAATACATTAAGATACAGACAATAAGAATTTCCCAAGATGATTAATACCATTTCTTTAATTTATAATAGTTTTTTTTACAATCACAAAGTACTTTGTGCATAGCTTTTCAAAAATTGAGTTTTGCACATTTGTTTTTTGATTTTGTTAATTGTCTATAAATTTTAATAATCTTTGCCCTGAAGTCACCTCATTAAAGTGTCAAAACGTGCAATAAAAGGAAGTCTGAACCGTACATAACCTTTTTAACACTAGAAAGAATCAGCTTATCACTTGGGTTTCAGGCAAAAAAAAACAAATTTTCCCAATTCAATGCGACAATCCTTTGAGGAGGCACAATAACACAAAAAAACCAAATTTGTATGTGTTCATGCACCCTTTTTAATAAAAAAAATACAGCACAGTTAAACTTGTGCGATACCCTGGCCAGATGCAGTATCACCCCAGTTGGTTAGTTTGGCACAGTTGTCAGTTGCAGGGCATCAAATTCACTAACATTGTTCTCATGGGAATAGATCTAAAATGAAAAGCCTAACCCAAGGGTAAACTGATTGCAGCATTACCTTTGACGCTTGGTATGTGACCTTGCCTCACAACATATGAAGGAACCCGTATTGCACCTTCGAGACCCACGTTAGGAGGGTGTAATCGGACTTCCCAACTTTTCAAAGACGACCAGAAAAACAAAAACTAACCAAACTAGAACATTACCTCAGTTTGACCTTTGACCTTGGTCCATGACCTATTGACTCATCCACATATGAAGGAACCCCTATTGCCAACCTTCACCCCAGTCTGGTTTAAAAAATCGGACCTTAAACTTTGCAAAGGAGACGCAAAAAACTAAAACCTAACAACTGGACCTGAACATCTCAGATACCTTTGACCTTGGTCATGACCTTTGACATCAGCATCACATATAAGGACCCCCTATTGGCATTGCAAACCTTCACCCCAGTCTTTAAATCAAATTGGATTGATTCAGCCCAAATTATTGGTCGAGCTATGAGTTGCAAAAATATGGCGAGATGCAGTCTAGCCCAATCTATTTTAACACTCATAGCGAGACCAATAAACAGTGGGCGGCAAATCATCATTTATCATTATCACGCGTAGGATCCGTATCGCATATCGGACACCTAAAAGCATGATAATGGTTTAAAATCGGATTTAAACTTTTCGAAGGAGACGCGAAAACGAAAACCTAACAAACTGGAACCCCCACTACTGCATACACACTACTGAAATGCTCACCTACAATCTCCCCCCCCTCTTCTCCCCCTCTGCTTTTCAAGCCATGGGTATAAAAATACTACCAATAAAAAAAATAAATAATTTATTGAATTATTATATGTTACTCGTTTACTGCGGTTGTTGAGAAAGCTAAGGCACGAGAGAAACAGCTATATTTACATTGTATATACAAAGCCACGTTTTGGAATGCATATTAATAAGAGTTTTAGTGTACCAGGATAAATCAATGGAAGAGACAATGGTATAAAGACATAACCCCATGCTTGCATGTGATTTCATATAGTCCCAGTGTTTTTTGCTACAAACCCAACAATATTACAAAACATTGCGAAAGCACCCTGTAAAACTTTACATAACCGTATTGCATTGCATACCACTAACACCATGCTGGGCTAAGGCATGAGTTTAGCTAATTACTTCTTAACCTTCCAAGCAAATTTTGTAGTAATTATACAAATTCGTTTTAAACAATACCAATTTACTTTACATGATACACATTCAGCCTATTCCATATTCAATGATGATTGAGTACATGTGTTCCCAGGTGTAATCCATACCCATAGTTGGAAAAAGCCTAAACCTGGAAGTTTACCCCTTGGCCAACTACTGGCTCAATCCAGGAATTCACCCATGAGATATCCCTCTTAGTTCCCAATCACAATAGATGCTTCTAATCACTATGTTAAACCATACCACCCATATCTTACGTATCTCTGTTTGGCTCATTACATGATATTACTTGCCAAGTTACCAATTAAAATAGTGGCTTTAGATGCAATGGATAGGCAGTAGGTATTGCCCAGAGGAATAAATTTTGAACGATGCAACATATCCGTGTTAACAATGCTCACAGCACTGTGTGGCAGCCATTATAGGTGCTCAACACATGACAAACCATAATACCAGAGGATTTTTGGCAAAAACTCTTATTTACTTGCAAAAGGAGAGGGAATACCGAGAGAAAACCTATGGAACAATTACAGCATACAGAAAATCAATTCACATTATGTGTGCCAAAACAAGTCCCTACTCGAATCAAACCCATGACTCCTGTTATGGTGGGAAGATAGCACAGAGCGTCCTATTTCCTCCATGGGGGAATTGTTGAAAATGTCGGCGGCGCGCAAGATACGCATACACATAGCTGCGGCGCAACTATGCCATCACTCCTTAGTTCAGGCCGGACAAGTATATCAAATCCACTCAAGCCCATGACAATTTATTGCCTAAAATCCATGTTCGTATTGGTTGACAACAAAATGTTGTAGGGAGTGGTAAGTACAAAGACACTCAATTTTACTTTTATACCTTGGTTGCTATAGGGCCAAACGACTGTCCCAGCCAATAATCCACACACTATTAGAATTCTTTGGCCTTGTGAAAGGAGCGCAATTGTGCAGTAAAACAATGTTGGCAACACTGTGAGGTTTTTTTTTCAATTATCAGCTTGCCCAGGGACTTCATTGTTGAAAGCCCTCCCTACAATTCTACTAGCATGTCCAACCGTACTATTTACTGTACTGTTCCTTGCATTTTTGTTATTGTGTTTTATCCTTTTATTTTTGTCCTGTTTCTTCTGTCTTTCTTAATTTCATAGTTTGCCAGCATTGGCTCAAGTGGAATGAAATCAAGATGAATTTCAGTAAGACTCATGATGGCATCATAGACACTCTTAAGGTGCAACAAGAGGTTTTGAGACATCCATGTAAGTTGTCATATGTATTGTTTCATATTGATTAGACATTCAAAGAATTTCTTACCTTGTCTTTTGGTAGAAAATCTCTTTAAAAGTAAAACAAAAGGTTGATTTTTGTAAAGCTGATTTTTCTAGAAAACAATGCTGAATTCGTATTTGCTCCTATACAAATTAGAAATTTCACAATTTTTGTACAAAGAAATAGTTCTCAGCTTACTAATACCTTACTGATGTGATGTTTTTGATATAAACCTTTACACCAGTGCCAAAATCAGAATTTTTTCAAATTCTTCGGGACACCTGTTATTGGAAATCTTCGCCCTCGGTGCCCTTTAATAGACACAAGGACATTTCCTGAAAAATGCACCCCAATTATTTTTTTTCAAAACAGATTTTTTTTGCATATTTAGAATGCTTACTAATGTATTCAATCACAGCTGAAGTGAAAAGCTAAAAACGCCGTCTTATGTCATGCACGACTGAAAAGTTCAGCATTTTTCTCTATTGGGTCAATTATGACAGTGGGGAAGCTCAAAACTTAGCTCTTTGGTTTTCTTTGGCATTTTGTCCAATAAACCTCAAAATTTCTTGACAAGCCCTTGTTCTACAATCAAGCTCAAATTTGTCCCTTTAAGTTAATGCAATCATAGTAATAATGACTATAAGAGTACCTCAAAATGCATTAAAGGCAATGAGAGATTGTCAAAAAAGTGTCCAAAATTTGAAAATTTGTATGTGTTGCACTGGTGTAAAGCTTTCTATCAAAATATTCCCATCTAAATTGATTAAGCTGAGAACTATTTCTTTGGTACAATTGTGAAATTTCTTATTTCCTATCAGAGCAATTAATAGAACTGAGCACTATGTTTTTGAAATATCAGCATATACAAATCTTTATCTTCTATTGATGTCGATCTATATGGAAATCAACTACATTTCACAGAAAATATAAATGACATGAAATCTCTCGCTCGGGGTGCAACCTTAAGATGTGAAATCCACCCAGGTCACATTTTTTGCCAGTATAACCATAAGCAATTATATTTATGTTATTCAAAGGTGGTATGAATGCGTGGACAAAACACCGCCCGTAAAAAGGGTCCTTTTTTTCCAAACAATGCGATGTAATGTGCGTATTGGGTTCAAAATGTCAAAAATATGGGAAAAGGTAGATTTTGTCTACCCTGGAAATTGTGGTGTACAGTTTAGGTATGTGATTCCACATTAAGCCGAGATCAAAATCCATCAAAAAATTAAATTGGAAGTAAAGCAAAGACAAAATATAAGGTATTATTAACAACACCATATGGCCTATAGGGTTTAGGTAGCAAACAGACAAAAATTACTTTTTTAGGGTTGTTTTTTAGTCGGTGAAAATACTTGTTTAGGGTGCATTTGAGTCAAAGATCCATGTCCTTGCATCATATCCACCCCGAATACAAGTGGCCACTCAGGGGTCAACCTACACATTGCAAACATGCTACTCGTTTGATATTGAAACATGCACTAACCTTGCCTTAATTGCCACTTTCTATTGTGGTCAAAGCACCTGTCTCATTCTACAATGGTAAACCATGAAATATTAAAGGGGGATGGCCCGATTTAAGGATATGAAGTTTTCATCTTGATAGATTGGCCTTTACTCCAAAACCCAATCTGTGAAGTTTCGCGCCGATATTTCAATCCGTTTTGATGCGAGAGCTAAAACGTGATTTTGTAAGCCCCATACGGCCATGTGTAAAATTAATATTGGTCGACCAAAATGGGACACATTTTCGCTCATAACTTCCAAAGCGAACATCCTTTGGCACTAATATTTCACAGGGTAAATGAGAAAAATAGTAGCTTTCTTCTGATACCAAAATGTTGACCACTTCCGGTAAAATCTGAGGCTTCTGGGGACGAGGCTATTAGCGATCGGGCCATGGACCTTTAAGTAAATACAATATTAAGCTTCATAAAATATACATAGAGAATAAATAAAAGCCACCTTGACAGGTGTTATACAAGGCTTTATATATTAGTTTCTGCTCTTTCTAAAAGAACCCATATTTTCATAAAATGTTAAGCACTTTTTCAAACAAATAGCGAAGAGATAGTATTGTATATACATATTAGTTAGTAGTGCATAGAAAATATCCAACCTTGTTTTCAGTCATTAAACATACAAAGAATGTTTACATTCATCTCTTATTTACAGTCCAATAACCAACACAAGCAAAATATATACAAAAGAACATGCAGTTATACTTTAAACATAGTTGGCAGTGGTGTCAATACCCCAAGCTTATTATTTTTACCCAACCTTTTTAAAAATACAGCAAGTAAACTTGCGTGACCCCCCCTGGCAAGATGGCAGTATTTAAGTTTGTTAGTTGGCACAGTTGTCGGTTGCAGGTCATTAAAATTCAATAATTGTTCTCATAGAATAACAAAGAAATGAACCAGTTTCCAAAAAATGAAAGCCTAACCAAAGTGGAACATAACCGCAGATGACCTTTGACCATGGTATGTTACCTCTGACCTCAACAACATATAAGGAACCTGTATTGCACCTTTGACCCAAGTTAGGTTGTAATCGGACTTAAACATTTTGCAGGAGACGTGAAAAACGAAAAACCTAACCAAACTGGAACTGGAACATGACCCCAGATGGCCTTTAGCCTTGGTCCATGACATTTAAAATCATCCACATAAGGACGAACCCCTATTGCACCTTAACCCCAAGTCTGGTTTCAATCAGACTCAAACTTTTCGAAAGAGACGCGAAAAACAAAAACCTATCCAAACTGGAACACACACATACATATGGACATGCGCACCCTAACAATATCCCCCTCTGCTTTTCAAGCCAGGGGGATAATAAAATGCATGAAACATGCACAGAAACTTTCTGTGATATGATATTCTGAACTGAACTGTTCGTTAAATTGTCCTAAACATAGCGTTTTCCATTCAAAATTCTACCCCCCCGCCCGATGACAATTTGACGCGTCATTTTGTCTTGACCCGGAACTCATGTATACAAAATATCCGTGGCTAATAAGGTCAATAATGCTAATACATTCCCCGACTGGTTAATTATTCATTGTATTAATTTATTCCCGATAAAATTTTGTTCAGTGACTAACTCCTTAAGAAAGGCAATGCAACTTTGCAGTTAAAATTCTCACAGAATAACTCGTAAATATTTTTGGTTGCAGGCACAACCTTTTATGACGAATCCACTTTGGTTTGCCCACACTTTTTGTGACTAAAACAAAACATGATTTCTGCAGGAGAAATTTTTTTGTCTCTTTCTTCTAATCGTGGGTGTACACTATGTTAAATTAACAGAAAAGTCATGATATATAAGTAAATTTGACCTTTTAAGCCAAGCAATATAATTGTATCACCTCACATACTTTTACCTCAGAGTTAGAGACCCAGACTATCCAATAATTTATTTTTTTTGCTACACATACACCCTTTTTGTAGTGGTTCTGAGAATCTTTATAAACACATTTCACATAACTCATTATGTTCTGTTCGCCTCAAACAGTACTTTGCCTTCTTGTACATCTCTAAAGTAACCTCAGTCTTATATGCACATGGCAATGTTATGCCATGTAAAGTGAAATTCACTTTTGACTTCATTGATAGTTGGGGTTTCAGGAATGACCCCATAATAACCATAGGTTACAGCAAGGGACTGGCTTGAACATATATTTGATTATTGAGACAAATTTGGCGGTATAACTTTCATCACCTTTAAGTTCAATCTATTTTACTTTGGACCAGTGACATAGCCAGGGGAAGGATTCCAGCCCCATAAAATACTGTAAGCTAAACAGAAAGTGCTGTGGGTATTTTTTTTTTTTTGCCGATTTTTTTTTTCAAAAGAAAGGAATCTAGCCAAAATAAACATGCCAATGTAAGTTATTACATAAAAAGCTATGAAATGTTTTCAGTGATACCATAATCTTTAAGTTGAATGGGTTAATCCATTTGGGTACGGTTAAAGATCTCACAATGCAAAGGGTATAAATAGACTTATGTCAGTGACTTTCAACACAGTTTAATTCCCAAATGACCAGAACTAAGACCAGGCTTGTTTGGACCCATTTGAATGCACTTTTTCATGCTAATTCCAAGTATGGGAAATGCAAAAGTTTTGCTTTTTTTTTTTAAAGGGAACCATTACTTGACAGAATGCAGAATTAGTTTCCAAAATCCCGTAAATTTAATTGGCATCATTATTGATTGTTTTTTTAATGCGACAATAGGAACCCCAACTGGCATTACCATCAGCAACAAAAAATACATGTTTGCTTTTTTCCTCCCCCTCGTCCTTTTTTTTTTTTTTTTTTTTTTTTTTTTTTTTTTTTTTTTTTTTTTTTTTTTTTTTTTTTTTTGGGGATAGGCTGTTGGTCAAAAAAATTTGGAGTTATATTCTGTTTAACAGATCAAATCCAAATGTAAACTTAAAAGTCTAATCAGGTTTAATGTTAGCAATTTCAGATTTTATACTACTTTCTCTGCCATTTTGAAAATTAGTGTTTGTATTCTTTTGAACAGTACAAACGTTTTTCTCAATTTCGAAAAACAGGGTCAAACAGTGGAGGATAAGCAAACTTAAAGGTGCGTGTTCCGATCGTCTTTGGGACCCCCCAATTTACCCGGAAGTGGTACGAATTTTAGTATCAGATCAAAGGCCGTATTTTTCTCATTGTCGTCCTGAAATTTGAGCCTTCAAATCCATTTCATTCCCAAGATATAAACAAAAAAATACATCGGTCCTCGGACCGCTTGTGTCGCCTGCCATCACGGTTACTGAATGATAGGCCTAACATGACCTTTGACCTTGATATGTGACCTTGGACCTCAAACAAATGAGGGTTTGCATGTAAACTCCATAACAAGTTTGGTTCCAATTGAACTTCAACTTTTCAAATGAGGTCAATTTTACATTTTCAGCCTATCTTACAACTTGACCTCACATGACATTTGACCTTGGTATGTGACCTTTGACCTCATCAACAAATGGGGGATGCCATGTTGCACCTGTGACCCATGTTTGGTTTAAATCCATCAAAGTATGAGGATATTACAGCCCGGGGGGGGGCAGTCTTCACAGAATTCACGTAAAAAGGGTGTTTTTTCAGGTTCATGGCATGTTACGTACGTAACGTGAAAAGGGTCTAAAAATCACCAAAAATAACAAAAAAGGGTATATTTTTTTTAATGAGGAATTACGCGCTTAGGGTCCATATTCATTTCATCATTATAAAAACATTAAAAAGTCTGTTCCGGAAGTCTGTACTTGCCTTCAAACCCAGGCTTTCAAATCCCTAAAATTTCCCAAAATTTCCGCGCTATGTGCGGTAAAGCAACCATTTACCTGTTATTTAGTGCAGGCCTATTTTAGTTTGAGTAATGACGACTCCTTTTGTGATTGCCTGATCGTCGCTACTAATACATGTATACCTTTACGCATGAAACGGACACATTTTAGTAATTGGAATTCACTATAATTTAAATGCCAGTCAATTCTAGGTTAATGATTTTTTTTTAAATAACTTTTGGGATTTAATTTGGGTCCATAATTGTGCGGATTCAGCAATTTTCAGCGCGGTTTAGCAGGGAAATTGCCGATTTATCGGTGCACTGCAAATGCGGAAATCAGTGCCGAAAATAACGTTTTCTAAAAGCGGATTCTCCCGGACCCGAGATGCACAATCCAATTTTTAAGACAAATTGTAACTTAACCTGATATGAAACATAATGCAAATAGTGTTAAATTAAACGGGAAAACCTATATAAGGCTGAAAGAATATGGTTCTGGGGTTTATAAAGGGGTAAAAATTGCATCAATTATACTCGCATAGGGTATGGAGAAAGACAAATACTTGTTTAGGATAGCCAATTGCGCTACTGATACTTGTTTAGGGGCACAAATTCCAGCAAGTACTTGTTTAGAGTAGCTAATTGCGCCATTGATACGTGTTTAGAAGTGAAAATCCAAGCTTCAAAAATGCGTATTTAGGGTGCTTTTTTTTAATGCTTGGACACAAATGATACACCCTTTGTCAATGAGAAGTGGCCCCCCTGGGTATTACAGGCAAATGTTAACCCTTTTTCACAACAACAACAGATATCAACAACAGACATCAACAACAGACATCATCAGTGGACAAAGTGATCCCTATGTGTCTTCCTGCCTTAGGGCAGGCGACACAACAACAACAGACATCCAACAGTGGACAAACTGATCCCTATGTGTCTTCCTGCCTTAGGGCAGATGACACAAAAACTGCCATTTTAGTGGTTAACCATCAATATTAGCACAGTATTGAATAGGGCTTTGCAATAGTGTTTTCGCGTCACCATAAAAAAGCAATTTTGTTTCCCCACGGTACTTGATGGGGAGGCATGTGCAATGCCAGGTCTCTCATATCATGTAGAGAACCAATAACTAAATCGGAACAAGCACCTTTAACAAGTTTTAGATTGGGTTTGTTTTTGCTTATGTTTGCTCTTTCTTATTCAGCCCTAGTGTACAAATACAAAACCTATAAAACTTAATCACAACTTCGCTAATTCTGATTGAACATTTAAAATGCAAACCACATTCTCTTCCGCCCTATACTAAGTTCAAATGCAGCTCCAGTCAATCCTGGAATTTTATTACTTACCAATTTTAATACCAATTAACTTTTGGGGTCTAATACTGGCTGGTAGCCAAATTGCATTTGGAGAGCGAGATGGAGATTTATTTATAGACCAGGTTATAAATAGCAACGACACTTCGATTCTATTCATCTAATATGCTTCAAAATTCAGAGACTATGACTCTGGTACATACCATTTAAACATTTGCCTATAGGTTTGTAAAATTCCCATTAATACATTGGTCCGGTAATAATCTAGTTGGCTTACACATATGCTTGGCCAATCTATACATGTTATCAATAAATCCAAGCAATAATGTTATCTACCTAATATGCATTTTACTTTTTGACAGTTTGGGCTGTCCCCCCAACATGGTCGATCCCATTTCATCTTTTTCGCGTCATTTAAGATTCTAACCAATTCGGTGGATGTCTTGGTTCCATTCATTACTCCACTCCATCTAGTCTGGAGTAGAAAATTGACATTACTTTGTATTCAAAAGGTATTCAAAAGATATCTTTAACCAACAATGGAGCCAGCTGTAAATGTTGGCTCACAATACATAGATTGATGCATACTTCAGAGTGGTTTCACTTTCTCCAGACTAGATTGAGTAATATACTCAAACAATGTTTATACAGATTTAATCCATTCTAATTTGGAAAAATAAAATAGCCAATTTATATGTGTATAGCGAGAAATTTAAATATTATAAGTCCATGAAAATCTGCTTGTAAGAAATTGACACTCTTAGTTTCATGGCACTGTTTTTATCTCTGTATTAAAAAGTGCATTCAGCGATTTGAGTGTTGAAATTAAATGTGCAGTTTCATTTTTTTCCTACTGGCACTTGCCATCATGTCTGAATTTTTACTAATGTGGTAACCTCACCCTGTGACAGATTTAGGTAACTTCTTGCACAAGAGTAGTATGGATTTTAGATTGTCAACATGTCTTATATTGAGAAAATGCGCAAGAGTTTATTATCTGATTTTGTCAAATAAGCTGAAAATTCATTTTTTTCTTGAAATTTGACATGTGTAACAATAAAGGTCGGTTCATACTTTGCCATAGGTGAGTTACGTTGCCGATATATCGATCACTTTAATGCCACAACTCACTGCAATGCTCCGCAAATCTAGTTGAAATGAATTTAACTTCATTGTGGTATCGGTATTCTCGGTGGAGTGCAATTCTGACACAGCAACTCACCAGACTGCAGATGCAGTAAAGTATGAACAGATCTTAATTCCTGACTGCATTTAACCTCATTTAAATATGAAGAGCAACGACTATATGCATCAGGTCATATTGCACATTGAACTTTGTGGCCCAATACTGCAGCCTGTTGTCAAATAAAGGCCTTCCACATGGCATGCATGAACCAATCACAATTCTGTATTCTTGTTAACTATCACTTAGGACAATAGAATGGACCTTTTGAAATGAACATTGGAAATGGTCGGAGCAAAATACAACTGCGCTCGCATATGTACATTCACAAGCGCTTGCCAGTGACGAGCATTACGCAAAGGTTAAATATGCGTAAGTTCTGTGCCCAACAATTGTGTGTGATGACCCATTAAAGGGATTAGCAGCGATAATGCGAGAGAATCAAAAAATGTGGAAATGCATTTTTTAAAACTTATAAATCAGGGATAAGTGTGTACACTTCCATATAACTGCTTTAATGTAGAAACAAACCACCAAATAGTGAAAAAATGAAGTATTTGAGGAAATTAGTCGTACCGTATCCCGTAAATAGGCATACAGCGATGGCGTCTCAAAATCTACACTAAACAACTGATTGTAGTTAACACCAGTACATAATAAACAAAGATCAATCATGTTTGTGTTTGAGGTCAAATTGTATCAATTATGGTGCACAATATTACGCTTAAAATCTGGTATATTCACAGGGAAAGGCCTTTTGATCACAAGTCGGAATTTTGATACGCATGTATAGAAATTACAGAATAAGATAAAAAAGTACTGCCTTGTCGTTAATGTGCGAATTTCAAGCCAACCACTTGCAGGTTATGTTCGCATATCCATGCCAGTGACAAAAATACAAAAATACGAATTTTGATTATTTTTTTTTGTGTTTCGGATAAGCAAATCGCTGCTAATCCCTTTAAGTCGCTTATCGGGGTCATCATGTTTGGTAAACTGTTTTGAAAAGGTCTATTGTGGACAATGGGTAACAAATCTAAATTCTATCAGCCTGTTTGTACAGCTATTTCAAGGCATTGCTCAATTTGCATAATGACGACATATGGCACCCTTGTGTTATATTTTGCCTCAAGGAAGACGATGGCTGACCCGTTTTCCTAAATCAAGAGACAGTGATTTTGAAAAATGCCATCTTAGGATTCTTTCTTAAATTGAAAATGCACACCGTAATTATCTGAAAGTCAAATATTTTATCAAGTAAGAATTTTTAATTGAAATCAAGTTGGGGTTTGCCAAACTCTACAGCATACACTATGACAGGTATATTCAGATATCCTGTCAAAGAGGGCTCCCCTCATGAGGATTTACATATATTTCTATGTAATTTGGTGAAACATTTTTTTGCCATAAACTTCACTGTTTCTCAACCTAAAAAGATAATCCATCCATCATATTAATAAAATTGTTTTTTGTGTAAATATTTAGCAAATTTCACATTTTTCTGAATATACCTAACTTTGAATGATGACACACATACTGTGTTACCATTTTTTCTTTAAATTGCATCGGTCACTGTCAGGCTGAAGGCAATCAAATTTTCAATCTATAAAATTATCAGCAAGATAAATATGTGCAATATCCTAAGGCAACTGACAACACCACCTCATTTTTTTGCACATTATTGCTGAAGAGAATAGTTTTCTATTTCAAAAGTTAAGAAAAGTAGAGAATATACAGAAGAAGGCATAACCGATTGATATTGCATACAACTTGATAAACTTGTCAACTTTAAAAAATGCTACGGTGGGTATCTTGACGGCAACCCGGCGTCTCCTCTCGGATCAGCATCGTCGTCATCAAAAGTACCAAATGGATTGCCTGCTTTACCAATATCTTCATCGTCGGGCATGACGGCTGGCTCTTCTATAACTCCCTTCATCTCTTTGTTGCGGAGATCTTCATTTTCAAAGCGACCGTATGTTTTTCCAGAAATCGTGGTCTGGTCTGGTTGGTGTTCCTGTGCTTCTCCGCCAGCCACTCTGTAGGTTCTGAGTATGTACAAGATTGCTAATATGTCCAAAATGACACCTGCAAGCACACGTAAAAAGCAAGATAATATGCGATTAACACTTTCACATGTTTATTTATTCTTTTGGGGGGGGGGGAAATGGGGTGAAGATTTTGTTGTAATGATATTTTATTACAACATCTGAAATCACAGGGCATTTTTGATTCGGAAGCATTCATAATCCTT
>JAMKCH010060844.1:0-19223 GCA_023653785.1 Ophioderma brevispina
GGAACATGCAAGTAGCCATAAACTGGGGTTAATTCATGCCAGTTGATCAGAAGCTTGAGACTAAGCCAGTCTGTGGCCTCAATCCAATATGACCGATATTAGATAGGCAAACAACAATCCTTCTTTTTTCATTATTCTTATTTAGTTTTTTTGGTTGTTTTTAAAAAAAATCACCGAAAATATTTTTATTTCAATAATATTAGTTAAAAGGGCAAAATATTCCCCCGCTGTCACAATGAACCCGTACTAGCTGATTGCACTGCGTAACCTTAAACACACGCGCGCGTAAACACTTGCGCGACGACGCACTATATCGTCTCATATAAGATATGAAACAACCAATGATATGCGTGTTTGCTTACTAACCCCGCCCCGAATAAGATAAAATTGCAAACACTTCAGTCAGGCTTTACCCAGGCAGTGACAGTACTAGACTCTTTTTTCATTTTTCAGGGGGAAACGAGGGGGGGTGGATAAGTTCAATTTGGGTGGATCGACATTTTTGGTTAAAATAGCCAAATTTTAGATATTTTTAAGTGCCCTGTGGGGGTGGGGGGGGTGGGAGGGGGAATAGGGGAATTGGCCGTCCTCCCCTCTGGCTCCACCACTGTACACCTGGGCCTGGAGATCCTCGGGTTAGGTCGGGCTTATACGGAGGTCACTGGTTCAAGTCCGGGCCACGCGTAACAGTGGGTTTTTTCTAACACTTATGTGGTGCCGGCCATTTCCAGGGAAAGTTTAATAATATTCATCCGTGTCTACCTGGAGAACTTAAAGTTTTGTTAAAATTTTTCAATCAAACAATCAGTTTATCAGAGACTTTAAAAAAATTATTTATTTCCATTCAAATATTGTGTGTGCTAAAGACAACAATGCTATTAGTATTATTCTCTTAGTCTAAATAATGCTAGATTCCCTTCCGAAACAACAGTCCTTTTAAATAACCCATTGATTGTGATGCATAAAAAGAAGTTCTGCCTAAAATGTCACTTCTTGTAGAGACACTGACGTCACTAACATGTCAAAATTGAACACTTTGATTAATGTCATGGAAACAAACAATCTTCAAGACAATAAACCTCATTCTAACCAAATATGAATGTATGCCCCCAACAAATGTAAATATCCAGCGTAAAATGAATTCTACTCGGTATATCTGCATCCTTCCATCATGTCCGTGATAAAATGTTGATTTTCCCTAAGGTGAACAAAAGACCTACATTTCTATTCTTATGTGAAAAATCCAAGATTTTCTCTTCCAAGCAAAATTTTTCCAGCAAGGGGCTCTCTCTAAATTCGCACTTTGTCAAAGGCAGGTGGTAGAAACGTCCACTAGTTATATCATACAATTAAAATTCAATGCCCAATAACAATCCAATTAGATTTACCATCTCAAGAAAAAGTGTTTATGATACAAGATCATTGTGCAGGTATTCCAAAGCTGTCCACTACTAATATATATCATACAATTACAAAAGTCAATGCACAAAATCCATTACCATAGGAATGAAATTTTTATGATCAAAATCCATGCAAATTTGATATCAATCATCTTTCCCTATAGTTCTAAAGCAGTCTCATATTTTCACTGTCTTGTGAATGTGAAAAGAGCATGGAGCATTGTGCATACTTTGTCCATCGAATACTGGCTAGGACGTACCTCATAATATCCAATTTCTTATAATGACCAAAGGCTTGACCAGCGGAGCATGGCAGACGTTACGCCGAATAGCCCCAACTTAGTATGAAAATGAGGCTTCCCAGCGAGGGGGGCCGGGGGGGCGCAGGCACGCTAATCAATTATCCCAATCATTCAGTAATGACCAAGGAGTGGACAGCGAGATCAGCACTGTACCTCCCGAATATCCCCACTAGTACTGACCTAGAAGGCTTCTCCAGCGAGCGCAGCATTACTCTCAATATCCCAATCTTAGTATTGACCAAGGCTGCCACGAGCATGTCATCACTGTCCTCCCGAATAGTCCCCAACTTAGTTACTGACGCAAGAAGGCTTCTCCATCGAGCGCAGCATTTCTGTCACCTCAAAATATCCGCATCTAGTACTGATCAAGAATGCTTTACCACGCATCGAGCACGTCAGTGCGTACCCTCACAATACCCCATCTCAGTAATGACATTAGGCTTGACCAGTGAGCAACATTAGCTGAAACACTGGAAATTTAGTCACTTTTGTAATGGTCTCTTTGGGAAGCACTCAAGTACCTCAGTTCATACTTTTACCTTGAACAAGCATCGCTATACCCTGTTCGTTTAAATTGGAACATTACCCATTCTTTTTGCCACTTATATTCTACACATGATTTTTTTTGGTCCGAGGAGATCTGCAGGTCTCCCACAATACCTATAGCTTAAGTGTAAATTTATTTTGGTTGCATTATGACATTTGTTCCTCTATAGTATAGGCCCTGAAGAAGAAATCACCTACTACATGGATAAAATTTTTTCCCCAGGGGTTTTATGGGATTTTGGATATGGTGTTGTATGATGCATTCTGCTTTCTGATGCAAAAATCAGCTCAATACAATTTTTTTCGGGTCAAAACCCCCCAGGGACCACACTACTACGTATCCAATGTACTTATCAAAGCTCAGTTTTATCTTATAGTGAACACACGTTTATTATGCTAACCAACAACATTACTACCACTGCTTTTACTACCTGGGTTACCCACCCAAACCTCTGTGGCAAATTTTTCCCCTCATGCACATATATACAACTGTATCGTCGGCAACCTTATGTAGTATGATGGGGAGTTGATGCTACGATCTAATCTATGCACGTGACATCATGTTTTTTATTCAAGCCAAATGGAGTACTATAGCCTACTTATAAGTTCTTCCCAAGGAAAGCTCCATCACTCAAGACATTTGGTTAACAACTTAATGTCATGAACAATTTATTTTCAAAGTCACAGACTTTACTTACCAAAAAAATTACTCAATCAATTACTTTATAGAACATATATGCAATATATATGAAATTCTTCGCAACAGTATGCGTTTTGATCATTTGCATAATCTAATTAAGTTTATTCCTTCAAAATCATAAGGAGATTGACCTTATTGCCAACCTCAACTTTACCCCTTCCTCAAAACTGACATTTTTTTCTCATACCCCCATGATATTTTTCAAGCCTGGGAAATGTTCTTTTAGAATTATTTTTAACAAGAGGCCCCAATTTGTGTTGACTAAATTTGTCCAAACAGCTTAACCGATTTACCACAAAATTAGAGTGCAATTTTTGGTGAACGCTCCACTTGAAGAAGAAAACAACATATTACAATTCCGACCATGATGGGTCACTAAACCTTAATAATTGACATATACTGATTGTCGGTTTACTTTGAAATAAAAACCCCTGTGGAGAGATTTAGGTAAAGTCTTCTACATGGGAGTATGGTCTGTAAATGGAATAGCCATAGGGTAACTTACAGTGACATTACACACTTTCCCCCCTCTGTGGAACATTGAGGTACTGAGTCTTCACAAGGGGGTAGGGATGGATTTCAATGGAATTGCATATCCCAAAGGTAACAAACAACAGACAAATATTCACTATTAATTGTTTTTCATCTGTGCAAAGGGAAAAACCTGTTAGTAGTTAGTTTGGTGGAAGTAACAGAGGTTGGAAGATGTATAGTGTATATGTTACTGTGTTATTGGGGTCATGCATTGCACAAGGTAGTACAAATACAAATCTACTTGTGTAGGTGAGTTGTTAAAAAACAAGCATAAACAAAATTGTAGGGCTAACCATCAGCATCAAAATTTCTTGCAATCGCAATTGGTGTGCTGCCAAACAGGACCTAAGAAAAGATATCCGTAGCTTCCCACAATTCAATGCTCCAATGGAGGTTTTGTACAGGTACTGATGTTAATTGTTAGAGATGAAACATGGTAAATTAAACGTGACTTGATCACCAAACTTGCAGTTTAAGAATGTTTACGTCTCTACCGATTCACATGAAGCAATGCATTGTGGGAAGCTAACTGATATCTTCTCTTGGTTACCTTGCCAGTCCCATTTTTTTTACCGCAAAGTCGACATCGCCGGCCAAAATCCATTGGATTAAACACACATCGAAAAAAGTTTTAAAGGGGGTTTACTTTTAGTGTACATTCGATGCACCGACCATGATCAGTGTCGTGTTCATGTGTAATAGGTGTATTACGCATGGTCTGGATGTGGACTTTTTCCCATGATGCATCGGGGAAAATTCACCTCTCCGAGGCAATAGTTGGGTGGTGCACCGTATTCCGAATTGCGAAAAATTGAAATGGACAATGGAGATGGTTGCAAAATGCTGGCAGTTTACACCCAAGGCGGTTCTCGAACCACAAAGGTCCCCCGATCGTCGCGGTAGGAGGGAAAAGAGTAAAAAAGTAACATAACTTGGGAGGTTGTCATGGAAACCAGAGAGGCTCCTACCATAAAAGTTTCAAAATGTGGCATTACCCCAGATGCCCTTGGTTTCATGACCAACAACCTGCATAGTGATTTGACCTTGATGACCCAACCCCGACATTGACCTTGAAATGACCTTCAAAATTTTCTGCACTGAATATTGACCGCACACACCAAGTTTCATATCCTACCACATGTTTAGAGATTGACCTGGAATGAACATGCAGACCTTGAAATGAAGCTTCAAAAATTTTCGGGCATGATATGGACCGCCACACCACCAAGTTTCATTCATCCTACCACATGTTAGAGATTGAACTTGGATGACCTCGCATGACCTTGAAATGACCTTCAAAATTTTCAGCACTGATATTGACCACCCACTAAGTTTATAATCTACCAACATGTTAGGAGTTGACCTTGAGACCCCACATGACCTTGAAATGACCTCAAAATTTTTGGCACCGAAGTTGAGCAAACCCACCCAAGTTCATCATCTACCAAACATGTTTAGGGATGTGACGTGAATGACATCACATGACATTGGAATGACCTTCAAAAAATTTTGGCACCGATGTTGAGCACACCACACAAGTTTATCATCCTACCACAATTGACAAGGTTGTATATGAATTTTTGCCCACATTTTGACCTTTGGACCCACTGCACATGACCCATCTCCGACCTCATCCGCAGCCTACTTAAGCGACATAAATGGTGCAAAGATGGACACCCATACTGGCTTAGATCAAAAGATATCGTGTTGACAAGGTTTATAGCAATTTAACCCTATTTTTTTAACCATATTTTTGACAAATAAACAAAAACAAAAAAACAACCTATTTTTTTTAATTTTGGATCCACCAACGCGTATGTGGGATACATCTATGTTGCGAAGATGGACACCCACACTTCTTTAGATCCAAAGAAGTCGCGTGGACACACACACGCACACACACACACACCGCACCACAGGCCGGGAGCATTCTAGAGTCCCCTTCGCAACAAAAGTGGCGGGGGGACCAAAAATGGATTTTGTTGAAAGAGAATACGGTACAAATCTCATGAAACGAAGGGATAGTTCACTCTGAGCTGTACAAGTCTCATTTTTTCCCCCCCCCTTGGCACAGTTCAGTAGTTTCCATTCACACGGTATTTAGAGAATACCACCCCCTGTGGCAAATTTGCCCAGCAGCACATATATACAACGTATCTGTCGCCACCTTATGTAGTAAGAGGGGGAGTGGTATGCTACGATGAATTATGCACGTGACATTTCATTTGTTTTAATAGCCAAATGGGAGTAATATAGGCCTACTTCGTAAGTTCTCCCAAGGAAAGCTCCAGCACCAGCACTTAACAGACATTGGTGAACAAAACTTAATTTCATGAACAGACAATTTATTTTGCAAATGTCACAGACTTACTCTTAACAAAAAATTACGCAATCAATTACCTTTATATAACAAATTATATGCACGATTTAATTTGTGAACTTCTTCGCAACCAGTAAAATGCGTTTATCATTTGCATAATGCTAAATTAAGTTATTTCTTCAAAAATCATTAAAGGTAGATGACCGTATTGACAACCTCAACTTAAAACCCCTTCCTCAAAACTGACATTTTTTTCTCATTACACCCATGATATTTAAAAAGCCTGGGAAATGTTCTTTCAGGATATTTTGAACAAGCATGTCCCCAATTTGTGGTTGACTAAATTTGTCCAAACAGCTGAACCGATTTACCACAAAATTAGAGTGCAATTTTTGGTGAACGCTCCACTTGAAGAAGAAAACAACATATTACAATTCCGACCATGATGGGTCACTAAACCTTAATAATTGACATATACTGATTGTCGGTTTACTTTGAAATAAAAACCCCTGTGGAGAGATTTAGGTAAAGTCTTCTACATGGGAGTATGGTCTGTAAATGGAATAGCCATAGGGTAACTTACAGTGACATTACACACTTTCCCCCCTCTGTGGAACATTGAGGTACTGAGTCTTCACAAGGGGGTAGGGATGGATTTCAATGGAATTGCATATCCCAAAGGTAACAAACAACAGACAAATATTCACTATTAATTGTTTTTCATCTGTGCAAAGGGAAAAACCTGTTAGTAGTTAGTTTGGTGGAAGTAACAGAGGTTGGAAGATGTATAGTGTATATGTTACTGTGTTATTGGGGTCATGCATTGCACAAGGTAGTACAAATACAAATCTACTTGTGTAGGTGAGTTGTTAAAAAACAAGCATAAACAAAATTGTAGGGCTAACCATCAGCATCAAAATTTCTTGCAATCGCAATTGGTGTGCTGCCAAACAGGACCTAAGAAAAGATATCCGTAGCTTCCCACAATTCAATGCTCCAATGGAGGTTTTGTACAGGTACTGATGTTAATTGTTAGAGATGAAACATGGTAAATTAAACGTGACTTGATCACCAAACTTGCAGTTTAAGAATGTTTACGTCTCTACCGATTCACATGAAGCAATGCATTGTGGGAAGCTAACTGATATCTTCTCTTGGTTACCTTGCCAGTCCCATTTTTTTTACCGCAAAGTCGACATCGCCGGCCAAAATCCATTGGATTAAACACACATCGAAAAAAGTTTTAAAGGGGGTTTACTTTTAGTGTACATTCGATGCACCGACCATGATCAGTGTCGTGTTCATGTGTAATAGGTGTATTACGCATGGTCTGGATGTGGGACTTTTTCCCCATGATGCATCGGGGAAAATTCACCTCTCCGAGGCAATAGTTGGGTGGTGCACCGTATTCCGAATTGCGAAAAATTGAAATGGACAATGGAGATGGTTGCAAAATGCTGGCAGTTTACACCCAAGGCGGTTCTCGAACCACAAAGGTCCCCCGATCGTCGCGGTAGGAGGGAAAAGAGTAAAAAAGTAACATAACTTGGGAGGTTGTCATGGAAACCAGAGAGGCTCCTACCATAAAAGTTTCAAAATGTGGCATTACCCCAGATGCCCTTGGTTTCATGACCAACAACCTGCATAGTGATTTGACCTTGATGACCCAACCCCGACATTGACCTTGAAATGACCTTCAAAATTTTCTGCACTGAATATTGACCGCACACACCAAGTTTCATATCCTACCACATGTTTAGAGATTGACCTGGAATGAACATGCAGACCTTGAAATGAAGCTTCAAAAATTTTCGGGCATGATATGGACCGCCACACCACCAAGTTTCATTCATCCTACCACATGTTAGAGATTGAACTTGGATGACCTCGCATGACCTTGAAATGACCTTCAAAATTTTCAGCACTGATATTGACCACCCACTAAGTTTATAATCTACCAACATGTTAGGAGTTGACCTTGAGACCCCACATGACCTTGAAATGACCTCAAAATTTTTGGCACCGAAGTTGAGCAAACCCACCCAAGTTCATCATCTACCAAACATGTTTAGGGATGTGACGTGAATGACATCACATGACATTGGAATGACCTTCAAAAAATTTTGGCACCGATGTTGAGCACACCACACAAGTTTATCATCCTACCACAATTGACAAGGTTGTATATGAATTTTTGCCCACATTTTGACCTTTGGACCCACTGCACATGACCCATCTCCGACCTCATCCGCAGCCTACTTAAGCGACATAAATGGTGCAAAGATGGACACCCATACTGGCTTAGATCAAAAAGATATCGTGTTGACAAGGTTTATAGCAATTTAACCCTATTTTTTTAACCATATTTTTGACAAATAAACAAAAACAAAAAAACAACCTATTTTTTTTAATTTTGGATCCACCAACGCGTATGTGGGATACATCTATGTTGCGAAGATGGACACCCACACTTCTTTAGATCCAAAGAAGTCGCGTGGACACACACACGCACACACACACACACCGCACCACAGGCCGGGAGCATTCTAGAGTCCCCTTCGCAACAAAAGTGGCGGGGGGACCAAAAATGGATTTTGTTGAAAGAGAATACGGTACAAATCTCATGAAACGAAGGGATAGTTCACTCTGAGCTGTACAAGTCTCATTTTTTCCCCCCCCCTTGGCACAGTTCAGTAGTTTCCATTCACACGGTATTTAGAGAATACCACCCCCTGGTTTTGGGTATGATATATGATACCCAGACACAAAAGGTCAGTTCATGTCAATGAAGTACAAGACAACCACTGAACTGTGTCATTGGTGGAGGAGCATATGTAAAACTCATGGTGGTTAGTATTTATAACGTTATCAAATAATGTATACAGTGCTCCTTCCTGGTATGGACACTAAATAAATCAAACGAATATGACAAACCTTTTGAAGTAAAAAGTGGTATTTTGACACGAGAGATCTTTACCTAAATGCTGCAGAGCTTCTTGGAAGGAACTTGTAGTTTGATCACTACAATGTGAATTTGACACTCAGTGTTGACTCTTTTCAATTCATATTACAGCACATCTAAGCTGTTAGTTTGTTAGTTAGAAAAGTTTTAAATCCGTGTTTGTCACCCGCTAACGGGGGTGGCCGGATTTACCTCAACACTCGCAGCAAAGTCCATTACACAGCCTAAAAAAGAGGGGATTCAACCACAGTGCACTAGGTATAGAGAGTGTCTCTGACGTTACTTCATCATGCACATGAGCGTCACCTTCAAAGAAAATATTTTAATAATTTGATTTCTGAATCTATTCGGTAAAACATTTGTTTTCCATATGTTAACATTCCACCTGAAGTGGAAATAACAATTTGGAGCTATTCTTTGCATCAATGGTCAATTATAATGTAATGGACACACTTTTATTTTTAGCTAGCACTTTCCCATGATACGATAAAACCAGTCTGTTTCGTGTAGTCTGTGCAAAATAGTAGGGATGGCGACGTAATGGCAACAGCAATGAGGAATCTACAAGAGGGCTAATCTTTCTCAGAACCAGCCTATGGATGCAGATCGCAGAAGAATCCTCCACTTGGACGCCAGCTCCTCATCCTTTTCTTCCACATCTTCCTCCTCTGAATCTTCATCCTGTGATTCTCATCATCTCTCTCCTCACTGATCAACATCTTTGCCTTCATTTCCCCCTGGAAGATCATCTTTCGTCCTGTATTTACATTTGCTGGATGGCAGCTCCATTTCCTTATGCCTATAGTTGAAAACCAATATCAAAGGAATTTGGGAATCACCTTTCTCTCTACTAGACCCATTGGCCGGAGTCTGCCTCTGGAACCTAAAACCCTAAAAACACTGCAAGTAAACTTGCGTCATCCCCCTGCAAGATGACAAATCGGTATGGACCTCAGATGAACCTTTGACCTTTGTCCAGGACCTTTGACATCATCCACATTATGAAGGAACCCCTATTGCACCATAACCTCAAGTTGATTATAATATGGATTGATTTGAGTGGTGACAAGACTTTTACGGGTCAAAGCTATGAGTTTTGAAATATTGTTGCGAGTCGCTTAGCGACTCGCACAATATTTTCCAAAACTCATAGTGAGAGACCGATAAATTCTTTATCCTGTGATAAACAATATTCCAATATTAATCAGAAATCGACTTGAACGTGGCTTCAAGTTTAGAATAACTAGATCCTATAACATTAATGAAAAGTTTATTAAAACACCACTTATGGAAAACTATCAATAATTTTTAAAAAGTGAACACCAGGAAGCATAAAATAAATTGAAGCAGTTGAAACCAAGCCTGCTGAGCAAGATGCCCCACTGGGTGGTTCAGTTCTACCCTGGTTATTCCTCCGATGAGTTGTAAAAGAACCCGCACCAGCCATGTTAGCCACTCGCTCCGTGTGGGGCAAAAAATACCCACAATTCCCGGAAATATCGCGCGGCAGAATTCACCGTTCTTTCAACATATTAATGATGAACTCTGCCAAAAGATGCACGTCACCGAAACCCATCTCAAGCAGTGAGATGAATGAACGTTGCACCAGTTATCAAAATGAGCAAGAATAACTAGATTTAGGTAAACATCACTTTCGAACGAATTATGGCCAGCGTAGAGGGATTTTCTGGACTATTTCGTAGGGATATGACGAGTATTTCCAAGCTATTTTGCTTTGCTTAAAATGCTAATATAACAACTCAAAACAACTGA
This sequence comes from Ophioderma brevispina, assembly GCA_023653785.1. Classification (NCBI taxonomy): domain Eukaryota; kingdom Metazoa; phylum Echinodermata; class Ophiuroidea; order Amphilepidida; family Ophiodermatidae; genus Ophioderma; species Ophioderma brevispina. The sequence goes on from JAMKCH010060844.1 coordinate 10,538, forward strand.
ATTGAAATAAAAACTAAGAAAGGAAGAGCGACTTTCATTAAGCGTTTAACATACCCAATGGGTCCATGAAACAGTGGGCAACTGATATGGCATACTAGTAAGTTGGCACACACTGACAACAACCCAAGAAACGCAGTGTGATATTTTGATATTTCTTACTGTAAATGCTTAAGTATCGTTGGTCATGTTGGTTGGACGCAAGATGCATAGCAAGGCAGGCTAGTCGGTGCTTTACCCAGAGCCGTTGGCTATATAGGCTTAGGTGAGGTCCCGGGGCATAGGTCTACTAATAATTACTGGTAGCACGGCAGAATGCATGCAAGGAATAATTTACAATATTGAAGTAAAAACGAAAACCTCTGCAAACTTTACATTGGGGGCAATATACCCGGCAGCGCAGATCCAGACGGGTCCAAATCGGATCCAGGGTTCTCGTATCCAGTTGCGTCTACAGAGGAAACGGCCCACCCCACCAAACTTGATCAAGATCTGCAAAGCGCCCACATGCGTTGTCACGCTGGTTTATCCTCCTTTCCCTACCTTCGTGCAGTGAGTCACGCGAGGGATTGATGATCGCACAGTAAAACCGCGCGAGGCACAAAGACGGCATATTGACGCGTGCGTAAAAGCTGCGCCAGGTTATGACATCACTGCACGGAGATGGAAAAATGGACGTATAGTGTCGCTGCACTTTAAGGTTGTACTTTTAGGTTTACGCGTAAAGTATTGACCGATCCACCAAGGTTATGCGTAGCAATTGTACACCTTTACGCTCAAAAGGCACTTTACTTCGCAATACACTGCGGCGTGCAGCCATGAGAGTCTTAAACGGTCTCACATTGATCTGGATCTGTGATCTGGATCGCGGTGATGCGTATCAGTCGATCTGCGCTCCAGGGAGATTGCCCATATTCATTTCAATGTCATGTCAGGTCATGACGTGACTTTATTGGTTGTAGCAATAAGTACGGGTCATTTCATGATACAAACTTCGTAAGCAGTAAGCACAGGCCTATAGTCAGAAGGAACTTGTCTCAAGTGTCAAAAAGTATGTGTGCATTCTACTTTCAAACTTGAGATCGTGCAACGTTTCTGCGTGCGTTTCTATGTGGCCGAGGCCTAGGCCTTTCCGTCACCTTCTTTTCCTTTTGGATTGGTCCTTGAAAAAGGCTAGTTATTTAAAAAATATTTCAGGTGGATTTGATGATGGCATTTAAATTGCAATGTCATTGACATGAGCAATGCCAGTTTAGGGACAAAAAATGAGCACATCCTGATCTGTAAACCAAAACTGAGTTTAGATAGTCTAGGGCCTGCCTAGGCCAGCTTAGCCTAGGCCTAGGCATGTAAGGCCAGCAGTTGAGATACAAATAATGATTAACATCTAAAATGCTGGCCTGTTTAGGTAGAGCCTAAGTTAGGTATGGACAGAATGACCTAGGCCCTTGTAGGCTAGCCTTATTCTGTTCCGTAGTTTTACTTACTGTTTTTGAAGGAATTTCACAACAACTACAAACATGACAAATGCATGCACGGACAATAGCGAATTCATTTGCAATTGCTTTCGGTTTCACGATTCCGTTCATGAGGCAGACCCCAACCCTTGATTCCCAGTCAAAAAGAAAAAAGAAAATATGAAATTGGAACAATAAAATTATGATAATCTGCTAACAATAGGGAAATTCGCCATCGCCAGGAAAAATCTGTGTTGTGATGCTACCAAGCTATGAGTAGAACGATCGCTTTGCACTGTGCTAAGAGCGGCAAGGTTTCAGAATTTACAGCCATCAGAATATGACTTGAAAAGTTTGGACATTCTTCTGCTTCAAAAACACAAATTTACCTAAATCTAGCGATCGTTGATATCTTTACCTACCACTGTGATGCACAATCTTGTCAGGACTTGGTGAAATAACATGGCAAAATCGGTCAAACAAGGCGCCGTACTGACGCTCCAACCAGGGCACATTCACTTTTCGTCACGTAGTTTTGCCGGTTCGAAGTCAATACAGTCGTACAGTCTCCGTCCCCTCTTTGATGAAAAACTAGTGGTTTTGCAGGCCTTTAGGAACGTAAAAGAGATCAGTCTCTTCAATAGTATTAAAGTACGCCCTTTGTTACTGTTAGCCTTATTTGCTGTGTTGTACGAAAACGTGGAGCTGTTGCTTGGATGGAATTCAAAGGGATCGTGGGTAATTGTAGCCCCACAAACAATTTTGCCAAATAACAACGGCGTAGCAGTCTAGATTTATTTACGTCATTGGTGACATAGAAAACCCCAGAAATGGGGCCAGTAGACACAAGGAACCACCAAAGAAATGCAAACCAGAAGACCCACAGACACCCACCCACCAAATTTCAAACAAACAGTAGACAGCAAACTAAAAATATTGACACCCCTAAAAAGAAATGGAACATCCCTAGACTACTGCAGCCAATCAGAAGCTCTCAGAAAAAACTCATGTCATGGTCTTTTAAAACTCATGTCTGGTCTTTAAAACTCATGTCCTGGTCTTTTAAAACTCATGTCCTGGTTCTTTAAAACTCATGTCTGGTCTTTTAAAACCTCATGTTCCGGGTCTTTTAAAACTCATGTCAAAAATTAAAAAAAAACTCATGTCCTGGTCTATTAAAGATCATGTCTGTATTTTAAAACTAATGTTCCTTTCTTTTAAAACTCAGGTCCTGGTCTTTTAAAACTCAGTCATGGCTTTAAACCAATCAGGCCTGGTCTTTTTAAAAACTCATGGTCTGGTATTTTAAACTCACGTTCATGGTCTTTAAAACTCATGTAAGGTCTCAAAAAACTCATGTCACTGTCTCAGTTACATGGTTTAGTGTGACATAAGCTGTGTACAAGGTATAGGATGAAGATTATGAAAACATAATAAGGGTTTAAATCGGACTTAACTTTTCGAAAAGGAGAAGCAAAAAACAAAAACCCCAACCAAAACCTAACCAAACTGGAACACACACACATACATACACCATGTATGTACATAGGACATTCACACCCTCACAATATCCCTCTGCTTTTAAAGCGGGGGTTGGGGGGGTAAAAAATGGCTGATGCCTTGACTGCTTTAGGTTCCATTTTCTAAATTAAGGATTTTCTGTGACAAATAAGGATTCTTGTGCAAAACACCATATGCTTAATATAAATAAATACCCCCCCCCCCCCATTCAGTAGACGTCCCATTCACAGAGGGTGAGAGGGGTGCTCTCCCAATGCTTGCATATGCAACATTGAGAGGACCAAACCTAAAACTGGCACGGTTGACGCACATATTGTATGGGAAAAATGGGGGACCATTTTGTTGTGAGGCCTGAGTTAGTTAATTTCTGTTTGTCAAACTGCATGGTATGGACTGTGATGGGTTAAATGTGCAAGTTTGTGCAGGACAGTAAAACAAAATATGTTAATACTCTTTGTTAGTTGGGTGACCCAAGCATGGTCAATTTTTTAAAGTTATTTTTCTTCCTGACATGTACCACCATATCACCAAACCACTTGATTAGAGCCATAATCTATTAGCCCATAGGACACTTGATCTTTACTACGTGGTTGGTCCACATTTGGAAACTATTTGTTCATACAATCAAAAAACACTTCCTGAGCCTAAATTTTAACTGGGGTAATGAGCAAAATAAGGGGGGGGGGGGGGGGGGAACTTTGACCAACCAAATCTCAAATTTGATCGGGTAAAGTGGTGAAGGGATAAGGTTGTTGATTGGGTCACTACCTTTAAAAAAGATCCATTTAATAATTCATTTTTCTGATTAACAAACAAGCAACATAACTTTCTGGCTTTAATAAGCTTGACTGTTCACAGGCGATTATTCACAGCCGAGAGTTTTGAACCAATCCCATAATGCATTGCGATGTGTCTATACTAGTCTAAACACATGTCAGTACTTAGGGAAAAAGTGGAAAAGAAGTTTAGGCCCACAACATTCCTGACCATGCTAAAAAAGAGTACCTAATTACTGGTGCTTGTGGGCACCAGTACTTAGTAGACATGTCCCGGTTTTTATGTGTTTAAGACTAGGATTTTTTTGTGGGATCAGCAGGACCTATGGAATGAAATTTCTAAAAAGGCAGTGGGATTGGTGGGGATGATTCAACACCCCTCCATCACCCTCCGATTCTAGCAACATCTGTGCTGCACACATCAATTAAATTAGACGCTGCACTATCATCCAGCCTGATCTGTCCCTGACTAAAAAATGAAGACAGCCAGCCCTAGCCGGAATTTATGTGGGGGGGGTGGGGGGTGCTGATGGGTGGTGGCAGATTTGCCAGAAGTGGACTTTATTTGCATACCAACAAGAAGCATTTTTTTAAGCTCGCTGCGTCGCCGGTTGACCCAATTTTTCACCTGGAGGACAACCTCGCAGCATTGAGAAACAGTAAAATAGTAATAATAACACCAGCATGCATAGTGCAATAGTATAACCGCTGATTATTCATTCATATACCATGCTCCACGAGCCTTTAAATTAAAACCACAGAATTTAGCGGCGGCAACTTTAACATTACAAAGCGTACCTTTACATGATAACGCGGACTTCAGCAGCATAACGGCGGACTTTATCATTTTTTGGGGGTGCGACACCCCCGGCTATGGCCCTGAGACAGAATATATGTTTAGTCTGTCGCTATGGTGTTGTCAAACAGGGTGCATGACGGGATTGGGTTAGCAACGCTAGCCACATCTTTGTTTCCCTCCTCACACATTCCTAGACAGCCACAAAATGAGAAACACGGTCATCGTGTGGACATGGTTGTTGGGGGGTAAAAAAAAAAAAAAAAAATAACAAGATATGGTTCATTCACTTTAACAAAACTGAAGCTAAGGAAAACCGTCAAGTATGTATGACACTGATCAGGTCTCACACCTAGGTATAAATATCGTCACTAGCTTGCTTTATCACACGAGATTAAATTCCCCGGAGAAGACACACTAGACAAAGCCATCGGGTCAAAAAGGGTTGTCTCTGACAAACCTGCACGCACATCTATGGGAAATTCAAATTGAAGCTATGTAGTCACTATTCGATTAACCTTTTCTTTTGTTTGTTTAATTTGCGCAGAAAAAACATAAAAATTAGGATCCAAAATGGCAAAAAGTGGGCACGCCTTCTAGCTGGCATAATTTTAGTGCAAGGTGACTTATGTGAAATGTTAAGAATATTGAAATTCTGACAATATTGCCCTTTTAATACTAAGATTTAGAGAATAAAAGATAGTATTTGTTGTTTTTGCCTATCTAATATCGTGTCATATTGGATGGGCAGTCCAATATTTTGAGTAGTGGATGCCGGCATCCACTACTAGAAAAATATTGGACTGCCCATCCAATAACACGATATTAGAATAGGCAAAACAACAAATCCCTTCTTTTTATTCTCATTCTTATTTAGCTTTGGTTGTTGTAATCACCGAAAATATTTTTTATTTTAATAATAGTAGTTAAAAGGCAAAATATTCCCCACGCTGTCAAAAATGAACCAACTCCAGACTATCTGCGTGCACGCGTAACCTTTTACAAGACGCTCGTAACACTTGCGCGCCGACGCACTGTCTAAGATCGTCTCCTAAAGATAGGCAACACCAGATGATATTTGCGTTTTTTCTTACTAGACCCCTCCTAGACTAACCCTCGCCCACTGAATAAGAATCTCATTGATTTTTGCAATTTTGAGACTTGAAGTGGTGGGTATTTAGACTCGAAGAATTAACCCGAGTACGGTGCAAACGAGAGTTCCGGGTGGGCCCGCCCGTCACCACCCAGCATGGCTAGAACCCTGTAAGTGGGTCAAAATACAATCAAGAAGGCTTTGTTAGCTTGACCAAAAAGACGGAAAAAAGGATAACACATAGTTTTGTAAAATGTTTATGTAGGACCAATCCTTTTCTGAGTGGGCTAAGATTTAAAATTCTCAATCAATGACATGGTTTATATGTTACTGCGCCATGCCTGGTGCTTTGTACAAATGCCAATTTACGCCATGTGTGATTGTCACACAATTATTTGGCTCCTTGGATTGAAATATTTTTCTGCAAGAGGGGTGCAATTATTCCAATGAAAAAAAAAAATAATGTAACAATTATTTTGAAAATTATGTCAATAAAAGGCAAAACAATTTCACAATTCAAATTGAGAAATGAGAATAAAAGATTAGATTTTTTTTGTTTTGACCATTTCTGATGGTGGAACAATGGATGGGCATGGCAACATCAACCAATCAAAAAAATTTGGATGCCCTCCTATTATGAACACCATCGAAAGATGGCAAAAAACAAAAAATCTCATTCTTTATTGTCCAATTATCAAGCTGTGTACCAGACAAGTATCCTAGTGTCATTTAGGAGTTCTTGAAGAATACCAATCAACAAGGTTTGCTCTAGACCAGCAAAAACAAAAGAACAGGTGAAAAATAGGAGTAAATCATAGCATTTTGGAATACAAAGCACTTTGAACAAAAATATTTAGATCACAGTCCCAGGATCAAAAGCAGAAACACAAGTATGGCTTCCCTGTAGTGACGGCAAATTGGTTCAATTGTTGTGACATTTAAATTTTCCAGTGTATCCAAGAGGGTGTGGCTATACTTGAGTCAGTATGGTATGTCTATTATTAATGTTATTAGATATTTGATTATGGACCTCATTTTTTATGAATGGAAGGTAATGATAACTGCCAATAAAATTACATTGTCACAATCAACATGGAACTAGGGGGATTACTTCGGGTGGGGGAAGACATTGGAACTGCTGTAAACTGTAGCAATCTTCGACCCATCTAAATTATCAACCTTTCGAACCTCAAACACCTATAGATGAATATCTACCGCTCTTCTACCAACCCTGCTTGATAGCTCAGTCGGGTAGTATGTGTGAGCCTCGTTGCATTGCATGTAAGACGAAGGTCGCCGCCGTTCAATCGGCCAGGCGCACATGGTGTTTTTTTTTTTTTTCAACGCTATCGTGCGCTGGCCCATCTCAGGGAAAGATTAATAATATATACATAAATATAAACTGGAAATTAATAGCCAAAATTACCAGCAAAAGATGTTATAAGCTGGATTGCTAGTCCTGCTTATGCAGTGTACCATGCAGGGCACTGCCATGTTGGATTTTGTGCACATTTCAATTACAATATTGACGTTGTGTGTTCTACTGTTTGTTTTGTTGTAGCTAAGTAGGCGGTTTGTGCGTTTTGAGGGGGAAATGATATTGTGAGAATGCTAATAAGTGAACTGCAACCGGGGTTGTTAAAGGGGCATCCTTTACTCCAGATGACTATAAGACAAATAAGAGTACATATTTATAAATACACGTTAACCCATGTGAACTCAGGCATCGTAAGGTTCCAAAATGAAAGAAAAAAAATCATAATGTGCATCGTAAATTGGCCGCCTATCAGCAGCACACCGAAAATAACACTTGCACCGGGGCTCAAATTATTCGTTGTGTAGGTTCTGTCGTGGAGGTGGGTTCGCAAGTCAGTAGTAAGGTAAAAACACAATAATTATTGTTTACTGAGGTTGTGATGGAGGTTACACGAGCACAACGGAAATAGTTTCCAATTTATTAGTTTTAGTTTAACGGATAATTACGGAATAGAAACTATTTCGTATACCGAAATTGGTTAGAGGAAAACCTTAAAGGAACATTTCGCTTTGCAATGTGGAACAATCCAAGATGGCATAAAGTACAGAAACCACATATTTCCTCTTCGCTGTATGCCTTAATATACGCAGCTCCAGAAACAAGCCTCTCAACAACTGTCAGTTTACATACTCATTGATAGTATCTTCCTTGGTCGGGTCAACAGACTCCACTGGCTCCTGCACCTTTCCTGTTTTTTCTGTCTTTGACTGGGCAATTTCCTTCTAGTTAGCCAAAAAAACAATGATATTTCACCTGATTGTCCTGAGCACAAGACCTGGAAAATAACCCATTAATAACAAAGTTACAGTAAAGGTGGGGGGACTCGACAACACCTGGTCCCCAAGATCATGTGGGTATCCCACGAGCCAATGCGATTGGCAGATAGTCGACTTTCAAGAATGCGGTATCACATGAGCATGCTAGGTAGAAAGCAAAATCTTGCCGGGTATCGACTCTAAATGTTACAAGGGACTAACCCAATTTTCATCTGGGGACTATGATTTATTTTGTGAGTCCTTAATTTGAAAACAGAGCAAAAGAAGAGAAGGTTTAAAAGGAATTAAGGGACCATCTGCAAATCACTAAGGACTCACATTTACTGTCTGATTCAGGTGCTCAAATGTGGGAATTACAAACGAGTGGGGACACAATACACAATGTATTTGAATGGAACCGAATGCGACACACAATTAAATGTGGGTTTAAAGAGACGGATTTGATTCATGGGATATCACACAAGATCTTCTCTTTGGTTCCCCCCTTACTCCATCAAAATTAGATTTTGACGAAGAAAGTTTGTATTAATTAATCTCATTATCACAGTGAAATTTAAAGCCAGGAATCTTTTTGATGTTATGAACGAAAATGTCACCATATCTGGTTGATTACATTAAGTAATCACACCACTGGGCTATGCATAATGGGCCAGTAGTACACATTTTGTTGTGCTTCTACAATCCAAATATTTAAATTTGTCATTGTTTTTGGTCTGATTGCTACATGGAGGGA
>JAMKCH010060849.1:0-18404 GCA_023653785.1 Ophioderma brevispina
AAACAGCGACATCGTAGAGCTAACGAGGATGAATCCGACAGGCGCCATCGTTGCCAGCAGATGAATGGCCAGGGTTTTAATGCGCTTCCAAGCTATCCCGACATAGACACAGTAAGTTGTCATGGAAACAAAAAAGGACCATGCAAGTTTTAGTCATGTTTGAATAATGAATCTCTATTGCTTTCTTAGATAGTATGGGACATTTTTTGCTGTTGCTGCAACCGTATGAATGTAAAAATTTATAGGATATCGGCATTAATGAACGGTTTTATACAAGGATTGTTTGTGTAAAGATGCAGAGAAAGGATAAACGTCATGCATTAAGTCGTGGTGGCATTGGCTTAAAGGGGCGTTTCGTGATCACGGCCCCGTCCCCCGACTTACGTAAAAAAAAGTTGAGATATGTATACGCGCCGATTCGATCTTCTCTGCGAGAAATTTGTAATTTGTATTTTCTGATAATGAAACTGACAGAAATTCAAACACAGTGGCCTATGGGGCCACTGTGATACAAACATTTGCCTCATAACATTAAAAGTGCCACCGTCAGATTTAACTAAATATTTGAAATAGCTTTTGTCGTTGCCAAAGTAGTGAACCATGCATAAACAAAAATGTGGGTGATTAGGATCACAAAATACACCTTAAGTGCTTTTTTTTTTTTTTCTTTTACAATAAAGACACACTTCCAATTTCTTGATGTTGTTTGTTAAAGTGACAGGTGGAGATTTTTTTAGGATATGAATTTCTCTCAAAATTTCACTGTATCGGTTTTAGTATTGGTGTAGACCACTTACTGAGAACATTGGAAGGTTTTATGGACGGACGGTGCAAAAAAACCCGCAAACATTTGTTTTGAACTTGCCTGCTATCGCAATCGTTCCCCATAGAAAACCATGCTTTGACTTTCGTCGGCACCGTAAGAAAGAAACTACTAAATCATAATCTTTATACATAAAGATGGCGTATTCGGATATTCACTTCAGGTGTGTCTAATACATTGGTAAGCACTTCCGACTATGTAAAAAAACCTAGGTTCGGGAGGGAAAAACAAAAATTTGGGGCGATTCTTCTGGAAATATCCCTCATGTCTTTTAAGGTTGGATTTGTTAATCATTCAATTGGGTAGTTGAGTGATTCGAATGTCTTGAAATAACAGGTTTAATAAATAAATTGACAATCCCAATCTTAAATTATAGCTGGAGCTACATAATAATTTCTTGGCCACGTGATAGGTAGTTCCACTTCCCCCACCACACTGGGTTTGCACATAGACACACTTCACTCAACAAGCAATGTGCATGTTTGCCCCCGGCCAAGAAATTATATACTCAAAACTATAGTCCAACCTTCAGTAAACGTCGCATATGCACGAGTTCTTGGTCAATTTCTGGTTTTCGTTTTACTTATCCACTTGATGTGGAGGATGTAAATTATACACCTGTAACAGAACTTGTTGTGTGCAGGGCAAATATTGCACCCTGAAGAGTAGAAATTAGAAATAAGGTACTTTTTATTTTAATGGAATATTGAAGAGAGGCTTCTTTATGGTTCTCCATTTGGAGTTATTGAACCCTGACTTAAAGGTCATGACTGCACAAAGTGACCTTTGACCTTCGTCTATGACCTTTGACATACTTTATTATTGAGGTGTCCCTCTGTAACTTTTCTTTATTAGGAAGAGGGGGAGATGAACAAGGATGAGAGAAGCCAAGATATCAAGACCGAGAGGAGCACCAACCTCACCCCTATCAGATGGTCTAAAAACTCTTTAGGGCAAGATAAGGTAAGCAGGGAAAGACCAAGCGCACCAACCTCCCCAGAATCAGATGGTCTACAACTCTTTATTTTTTTTTTTTTTTTTTTTTTTTTTTTTTTTTTTTTTTTTTTTTTTTTTTTTGTTTTTTTTTTTTTTTTTTTTTTTTTTGTTTTTTTTTTTTTTTTTTTTTTTGGGCAGGATAAGGTAAGCAAGGTACAAGACCAAGGAGCACCACCTCACCCAATCAGATGGTCTACAAAACTTTTAGGGCAGATAAGGTACGCAATGCGGTACAAGACAAGAGCAACAACCTCACCCTATCAGTGGTCTACAAACTCTTTAGGGCAGCTAAGGGTAAGCAAGGTACAAGACCAAGAGCACCAACCTCACCCATATCAGATGGTCTACAACTCTTAGGGGCAGAACAAGGGTAAGCAAGGACAAGACCAAGAGACCCAACCTCACCCATAGCAGCTGCGTTCTTCTACAACTCTTTAGGGCAGATAGATAATGCGTAAGCAAGGTGGTACACGCCAAGAGCATCAACCTCACCCATATCAGATGGTCTACACATCTTTAGGGCAGATAAGGTAAGCCAACGTAACAAGACAAGAGCGTCAACTCACCCAAAGCAGCTGGTCTACAACTCTTTAGGGCTGATAAGCCTAAGTAAGACACAAATACCATGGGACCATCATACTTGCCCATATCAGATGGTCTACAACTCTTTAGGGCCGATAAGATGCAATGGGACAAGACCAAGAGCGTCAACCTCACCCATATCAGATGGTCTACAACTCTTTAGGGCCGATAAGGTAAGCTAAGATCAATACCAGACCATCTAATTGCCCATATCAGATGGGCTACAACTCTTTAGGGCCATTTAAGGTAGCAAGGTACCAAGACCAAGAGGTCAACTCACCCCCATATGAGATGGTCTACAACTCTTTAGGGCTGATAAGGTAAGCCAAGATAAAAGGACCATGAACTTCAACCTTGCCCATATCAGATGGTTTACAAATAAGAGCTAATTATGGTGAACCAAACTCAAGAGCTAAGAACGTCAACCTTGCCCCCAAATTCAGATGGTCTACAACTCATCAGGGCTACAGCAGCATAATAACATTCAATCACTCATTATGGAATGCAAAAACGACGCGCTGATCAAAAGTTGCACCGTTACACTGGCATTTTGAGGGAGGGGTCCTAAACTTTGATTGCTTAGGGGGTGTGTTGCATGAAGTACAATGTTTTTAAGTTTGATAACTTTTTTTTTTTTTTTTTAACAAAAAGTTGGGTCTGAAATTTAAACTCAACGTTTGTTATGGGAAAATGCTGACATTTCTGGCCAAATCATAGATTGAGGAGCAAATAAAAATTATTTGATTGACATACACCTATACTTTTTGGGTGACTTTAATCTTAACAGGAGAAGATGGCCAAAAGGACAGTACGGCATACTCACAGCTTCTCCTGAGAAGAAAAACGAGAGAGAGTGAAGGGGAAACGTGTACTCCCCAAAGAAAAGGACCAGAGTCCTGGAAGAAGGGAGAGCAGGGACAAAGTAATTATTTTTTAAACAAGATTGAGCTTTAAGGTCCATTTATCTGAAAACAGTTAATCCTATCATGTTATTATCCACTGGCTTGGAAAGCAGTAGTTAGGGGGATTTGCAATAATGCGAGCATGTACCGTATGGTGTGTGTGTTCATGTTTGGTTAGGTTTTCGTTTTCAACGTCTTGTTCGAAATGTTAAAGTCCGATTTTAAACCATTTATTAGGTTTGAGATCTTCCATCCAATATTACTCTACACATGCTGGAAAACCAAACACAAACAACACTTCTCAATAATATACGCTCTCTCGAAACTTTGGTGTCAAAATACTTCCAGCACTTTGGATCAATCCCCCTTAACTTTCATTGAATTTTAAACAGATCGCATTCCTATATGCAGTTTATGTCTGTGACCCTGGTAACGAGACAGTATTAAGCCGCCTGCGCACACAAACCCATAGCCTAAACCTTCTTGGTAGTCATCGATGGCCCGCCAGTTGTTAAAAATAATACGGATAATGCCGCATGAGGGCCAGGATCAGGATAATTATTGTACTGCGGAGTTAGCGTAGCATGTGTATATGAATTCCGGTCATGTCTTGTCAATTTTGGCATCGATCATGTTAAACCTGGTCAAGGACGCGTTTTTTTTTATTTACTTAGAAAGGGAATGAGAGAGTAATTTTTTGTGGTGGAAGAAGATTGGCCGGCTGGGAGATTTAATTCTAGGTGCTGGATAGTGCCCACACTGGGAGAGTTACGCACTGTTGGAGTAAAGATTTTCAAGTAATCACTTGATTTCCAGTGTCAGTCGTTCAGTAGAATTGGCCATCACCATGGCTGGTATGCCACTCATGAACTTGTCATGCGTGTACTTCGAGGGTCAGAGCAACTCGCGAAATTTGAGTTTGAAACAATTTTTTGTTGGACGTCCGCCCCGAGAAGACGGAGGGTAGGGGTAATAACCAAACTGGATCTCTATAAAGACCATCAGATGGCGATTAAAGCGTCAATTGAAGAGGTCCAGGGGATTGTTATTTTTGTACAGAGCATGGCAATATTGCCCCAGTCCTTACAAGTCATGAAAGAACTGGCCAAGCACAGTTTAAAATGAAATTGTATAGTAATATAGGGACACAAGATTCTCAAAACATAATGATAAAATTTAATTCTTGTTTGTCGCCCAAGAACCAAATTTATTTTTTTTTTTATTTGGTTATCGCTATGAGTTGAAAAAAAGTGGGCTGAAGCGGGGGGGGTCTCGCCCAATATTTTTTTCAACTCATAGCTTGACCAGTAGTAGAAAATTTGGATATTGGACTTAAAGAATCCAATTTTATACCAGACTTGGGGTTATTAAGGTGCAATATGGGGTTCATATATGTGGATGATGTCAAGGGGTCATGGACCAAGTCAAAGGTCATCTAAGGTCATTGTTCTAGCTGCAGCTTTGCCAGGGGGATGCCGCAAGTTTACTTGCTGGGTTGTTAGATTTTCGGGGGGAGGATAAGATGTGTTTGTTCCCAGGATTCCCTTATGGGATCCCATTTGGGGACCAACTTTTGAGTTAAATCATTACCCTAATAAAATCCAATTTTCAGTAAAATTAACGTGTAGTGGGAAATATTCAATAGAACAAAGTAGTACTTGAAGAATAACCTAAGAAAAATATATGAAAATTATCTGCATTGATGCTTCCCACAAGGTCATTTTGCTTACATGTCTTTGTTAATCCTGTTTTGTATCATGGAACCCAGTCATATCTTAAAGACACTATCAGTGATTTATCAGAAAAAGTTAAAATATTTGAAATTTGCAGGAATAGCTTGAAAGTGAAGGATAGTGTCCATGTAGATTTCCATAAAGTTTACTTTTCCATCTGAAGAATTGACAGAAAAGGAAGAAAATCGTCAGTGTTTTTTTCAAGATACAATTCACCGTTCAATTACATGGTTAGGAAGTTCCGTAACGGACTAGTAATGGAACTAAAATTTTACTGGTTTGCCCCTTATTGGGTTGCTTCTGGTTTATCATTGCAGGGTATGTTAGGATACCCATACTTGTTATGTAAAAATCTGATTTTGATGATTTTTTTGTTTCTTCTTGATGTAGCAATCCTGATAGTGCCTTTAATTGAGTGGGACTTTTATTAATTTGAAAGCTTCAGCATTTTTGGACGGATCCGTGCGTAGCAAAATCCGGCTTATGAAATGGCAATGTCTGGAGGACATGTACCGTATGTATGTATGTGTGTGTGTTGGACACAAAAAAGGTAAACATTTTGCCATAACTTTTCCCAGACTGAGTATAGGAAGTACCCAAAACTTAGATATATTGTATGGAGGGGGGCAACAAAAGCCCCGGATCTAAACCACGGAATCCATCATCCCCCAGGGTCCTCCCCTGGGTCTGACAGGGGGTGGGGGGAAATGTCAAAACAACAAAAAAAGGTCAAACATTTCACATAAAAAGGTTCACACATTTGTGCCAAACCTTTTTCCAGATGAGCTAGAGTACCCAACTTAGATATTTGTAGGAGGGCACAAGCCGCTACTAACCATGGAAATCCCATTCCCCAGGGTTCCTCCCTGGGTCTGAAGGGGGGTGGGGAAATGTCAAAAAATGTCACACATTTCACAAAAAAAGGGAAACATTGGCTAGTATTTTTTTCCAGAGATGATAGCTAGAGTACCCAAATTGATATATTGTAAAGCTGAGACGAATAATACATAAACAGAGATCGGAAGCAAAAGCTGTGATCCATTATTAACAGCTCGAGCGTATCGACCCAGGTCTGTGTTTCGGTTTGCAAATGACTTGGCCCACCTGGTGGCGCGTGTGAGCACCTTATAGTTTCTTTGAGCAAGGCAGGGTCGAGTGCGTTAACATCCTTTGCAAATGGTGGGGGCTGAAGGGGTACCGGGTGCCAAGGCTTTTTTGGGGGGCCAAGTTGGGTCCTTCTTCCATAGACACTGTACAAAAAGTCAGTTCATTGGGGGGGCTCTCTGGTGATATTGAAAGAGGAAATACACATTTAATTTTAAATCAGGTATATTTTTAAGATTATACTTAGATGGCATTAATACATTAAAATTTGAGCAAATTCTACCTATAGTCGACAAATGAGTGTACCAAAAGTGGGGGGGGTCATTTTAGTTATTCCATTGGCCTTATAGCAAAGGCATGAGTACTAAATTGTGTGTTCAAGGCGTTTGACAAATTAAACCCACGTTTTGTGAGAGCATCATTGATTTCAAAAATAGGCCGCCCAAATCAAATCTTGGGGTTGTTATTTCTATACATGAAATTATTGAATAACGAGTACTGCTTCTTGATCAGTCGAAGGGAATCGTTGAATTAACATAATAATACGTCCAGAGCTGTACGCTGAAAACAATCCATTAGTTACTTGCTTTCGAATCTCTATAAGGTATATTCATCTAAGATTGTAGGAGGGAGGACACAAGCCCCTACTAACCAGTTAATCCATTCCGAGGCTCCTCCCCTGGGTCTGACAGGGGTGGTGTGGGGAAATGTCACACAAGGTCAACATTCCCAAAAAAAAAGGCATTTTTTTCTAGATGAGTTGAGAGTAGCCAAAACCAATAATTTTAGTCTATTAGACTGTAAGTGTTTAGACCTATGCTTTGATAAGCTCCTAGGCGACCGCCTAAATGCCCGGTTTGGGGTCCACTATTAGCTTCAAGTGCCTTCTTTGCAGGCAGACTGGCGATGGACCTTGTTGTGGTCTCACCTTCTGCGTCAAGAGAGACTATCACACAATGTACACCCAGATTATTCAACGCCCAGACTGCAATACCCTATGGGAGAAAAAGAAATCCGTCCATACCGCCATTGGCGTTTTACAGATTTTTATTGATTTGTATTTTAATGGGTCCATTCTTCAAAAAAAACCTTTTTTAATAAAAAACTGAAGTTATTTAGGGTTAGAGTGGTATTGCAATTGTATTTTTACATTAATACGGTAAGATTGGGCCCACCCTTCCAAATTTCCTGCATGATATTTTAAACAATATGTCAAACTCAAAACACCCTCATTTGCTTTATATATTTTTTTTATGAAACAGTTAATATTTTGCGATATAAAAAAGGAGATTGTACACCATTTTGTCTTTGTTTTATATTGAATAGCTATTTAAGTTGGTGTTAAATTAAATTAAAATCCTGCCTATATGTAGGCGTTGGAATCATTTGTAAAAGTATGTTGAATAAAAAGTACAAATTTATTTTTAGGAATTAGACAAGTAATTAACCAAGAATCTTAATGACGTTGTATGTCACCGTGACCAAAAGACAAAGAAGGTTTTTATACAGGAAATAACCACTGGTCTCAAGTTATGTCATATTTCATGTCAACAAGCAAGTTTATATGTACTTCCGTTATACAACAATAAATGGTTTACGATCCTTGTCTTCTTTTAGAAGTTATAAGTTATTGATGTGGTGCTAATACTGTCACACACGTGACGGGCACATACCTATATTAGTATATTGGCAGGGCAATAAATTTGTCTTCATATTGAAGAGAAGATAGCAGTGTTAACATTCATTATCGGTTAACAATATGGAATATGTCCAGTTTAAACAAGAAAAACAACAATTAATTTATTAATTAATTAAAGATGTGTTGTTTAAACTTGATTTCCATGATGTCCTTTTTAAATTTGGGGTGAAGTTGCCAATTGTAGCGACTTGCACTATTTCAACACAGGAAAATCTGGATACTCAGGGTAGAATGTTCTTGCAAGTTATTACTGATGACTTGTAATGAAAGGGTTTGAAATAGATTGAAGAATATGGAAATTTACACAAGATTTTATTACAACTTTCGTTTTGGTGCACTGCACACATTTAACAATGGCACCAATTTTTGTGGTTTGTAATTCAATGAGATGCCACACGTAACCACCAAGGTGTCACACACGTGACCGTTACTGAGTGATATAAATTTGTTAATTACAAAGTAGAGTTTGCTGTTGGTACTTTAATTACCAACATTGTTGTAAGGACAAAGCAGTAACATGTCTTCTGAAATAAAACTAAGAAGTAAGCACTTGAATAATCACAGAATTTTACAGATGAAGTTTGTAACTTCTAAAAAAAAGCCCTTTTTGTCTTGGGTCACAAACGTGACGAACTTTATTTGCCCCCTATGACAAAAGAACTTATTGGCGAAAGTGGAAACACGTTCTTTGATTAGTTTTGGACTACCAGGTTACTCTTACACCAACAAGTAATAATCAGATTGGTTATATTGACCAAACAGCGTTGGGTTGAAATCAAAAGCTTACGTATTGGGTCACAAACGTGACCGAAAGAATGGCCCTAATTCTGTTATTAATGATGATAAAGGACAAGTAGTTAGTACAGTACCAGCCAGTTGTGTGTTGATTAGTAAATGTAACTATTCATTCCCTTGGTTGTATGTACAGGCAAGGACAGCCATGAGTGACAGGAGAGTCCAGACAAAACCACCTCGCCAAGATCCCTCCGAAGAGTATGATTGAGTAGCCAGACAGCGACGTCGAACACAGCCCTCATCATGGCCACGTTCTGTCTGATACTCAAAGTGACATGGTGCTTCCGTATTCACAGAAGGAACAGGGAAGAAGACCTGCCAATGGAAAGTCAGCGGGATGTTGAATTCAGGACTCCGAAGCAGACACCCAGGTGCCCTGGTGTAACAGGGCATAGAACAGAAATACTGAGGAGGAATTATGGAGAACAGAAGTTGAGAGGACTAATCTCCACCAGTTTCCAATTTGAACAGAAATACTAATGCTGTTACTGAAATGAGAACGAGTCACACGGCAACAATCAACAGAGGGAGAGTGCCTGCGAAGATACCGGAGTATAGCACAGATCAGGAGATAGAAAGGCGAGAAGGAGACCCAAGTGAGGTCTTAAAGAAAAGTCGGATGAGGTTATGTTCATCCAAGGGACTATTACAAATTGCTGAACATTCCCAAGGTACCTATCAAGGACATTGGATGAAGCAGTAGCACGGCAAAGGTCCGTCAAAGGATAGCAGTCAGTCACCTGCAAACAAGTGATGAAGAAGCAAGGACCACCAACAGAACAAAATGTGCACATTGCCGAGTCAGTTGCAGGCACATAGAGGTTCAAACAGGACCAAATTGCCACCGTCAAATCAGGGATCACCTCATGTGCAGGGTAGCAGACCGAATTTAACCACTTCTTTGCAGTACCAAAGAACTCCGGGCAGTACACATGGCTCGGGGATATTGAACCTGTGCAAGAGAGTTGGCCATCCTGGAGACCGGGAGAGTAGGGTACGTCATGGGCAGCAAAGCGCCTGGTTGCAAACCATGGACATGATGGACAAGGGCAGGAACACTTGCTGTCACAGGACTATGTTGTATCATGAATTGGGTAATAATGTGCAATTGTCTCCAAGGCCACTGAGGACTATAGCGGCTCCCCTACAAATCTCCATTCCCAAGCTCTGAGGAAGCACTGTCAAGACGGATGAGGGAGCTCACCACTCCTAGAGGGCGCTCCCCTAGTCAAAGTGTACACAGCTCTCCCAGTCCGTCAGTGAGGTCCTGGCACAGGCAACAGTCCCCAATGAAAAGCCAGGAAGACAGTTATTCACCAATGAGAACTCAAAGTCAGTCAGTGGACAGGCGGAGTGGTTACTATGCAGTAAGAGAACAGAGTGGTGGTAGTCAAAACCATACACCGCAGATGAGGGATGCCAAACCCAATCAGGAAGAGAATCGTTCAAAGAATGTCAGTTCTACGTCACTGGAGAGGCTCTTGAAGCCATTGGACATTGGCAGTTTAACAACAGATGAGGATAATCGGGTTCACGATGTGGAGAGAGACTCGGGGAATAGTTCCAATGTGACATGGAGTGGAAGTGAACTGTTACCTAATGGGACTTGTGGGCATGTTCACCAGGAAGCAGGAAAAGGTGGGCCAAGGAACAGAGCTGGCATCATTACTAGGAAGGTAAGTCAAATGACTTTACTTTTAGATGGCAGAGCACTATTAGACCCTGCAAAAACTAGGATGGCTTGGGACAATCAGGGGTTCTTAACCTACTCTTTTAGGAACTGACTCTAATGAGCATGAACAGGCATGACTCTCTTTACATGAGACCAACGGTTTAATGTCCCATCCAAGAAATAGGATGCTTTCATGATTTTTTCCCTGCTATCCAAAGAAAATCTAAATTGAATCCCCAAATAAATCTTGGCATGTGGCACTCTAGAATATGAACCAGGATCTCTTAAAGCAAAAACAGCCCAATTTGAAGAGCACCCCCAATTTTCAAAATTTGAGATTTTTGAACAGTTGTGTTGGTAATTGTCTAGAAGACTATACCTGCGGATGGTAATGCTCAAAAGTGTGTATTCGTCATAAAAGAAGCGGTATTGTAATTGGAGTCGGGATCCCCGATTGTAATTTAATGGCGGAACTGGAAACGGCAAAATCATTACACTGAGCTGATTTCCTTTACACCAATGTTGACTGAAATATATGCATTTCCCTTCTGAGAAGTGGAATGCCCCAAAATACCATTTTAGCACCCCTAAAAGAGAAAATGGTCTCGACCAGTGACCCCAGGTCACACCCTGTCGACCATTACTCTTCCTCAATTCCGTTTTGGCTGTCGTACAAGACGGACACATCGCAGCTCTGTTGGCAGTCAAATTTAACTGAGATATTGATACTGGACTGATAGTCGTCTCAAACGGAATACTCCTACTACTATACCATAACTATCTGGATATATTATTGGATTTATATATTGGATATTAAGCACTCTATCTGGTCGGAATATACGGAGACTTTCACGCCCATCGGAGAGCTTTTATTATGTATCCTTTTTTGCCGCCGTTGCGGTCATGTGATTTGTGTAGCGGGAAAAAAGTAAACAAAGGGGCACCATTGGCGCAGTGGTGCAGCTTTGGACGCCGTTGGACTATTGTGAGTTTGGTTGTCTGGTTTATGTCTTATGGCTCGCCTACTTTGTGATTAAACTTGGATTGGGTGTGTTTATTATTTTTATTTTATGCTTGTGGTATATTAAATAATATTTCGAAACTGTGTTTGAAAAATTTCTTGTCTTTAACCGTTGGTGACTCCGTTACCGAGTTGGTTTTGTGTCCCGCGTGCGTCCCGTGTTTCCCTCCACGGCAACGCTGTTAGTTTTCTAATGGTTTTGGTGGCCTCCCAGCTCGTCCTCTAGCAACGCACTCTCACCCCGTTATGTCCAAAAATTTTGCGTACGTGCCGGCCGCGTCCATTCAGTCATGGGACCCCCATCCTCTCTGTGTCAACCACGTCAGGCCCCGCACCAACCGGTGTTCCTCTTTTTGTATCGTCCTGTCCTGATTTCAATGGGCCGCCATTGAACATGGTTACGCCTCTCTGTTGCGTCGGGGAAGGGTGGGCGGTAAATTTCGGCTCCGGTCCGGGGTTCAACCAAGGCAGCCTACGCTTCTATGGTGTTCCCGAAGTTGGAGTAGCTTCGCTATCCGCGGCATGTTGCAGGGCGACTCGGGTTCGTCTCTCGACGCGCCACCAGCGCTGGCTAGTCGCCTGGATCAGCCCTAGGGGCTGCCTCCGGTGCAGGCAGCACGGTACTGCTCTGCCAATTCCCCAGGGTTCTTGGCGGCGGCAGGCGTGGTCCGGTAGTGGTGTCTGGCGATGGTGATGCCTTGTGCCGGGTTAATCCACGCCGATGTTGTTCTCTTGCCTATCGTGGTTTACGGTTCCGGTGTCTTCGAGCGCCCCGACTCCCGACCGACGGAGCCCTCACCTCAGGGGTTGTTACGACTAACCCCGGGGCTTTGGCTTCGGTATCACTTGGCGGGATGCGCAGGTTGCCTGACCTTCGCTCACTACACTATAAAAAAAACCCGCGTGGCTAGCCTGACTAGGTCATGGCAAGTGCCAAACTCAGCTGCCGCCGCATGCTGCTCCGGGCCCTTCTGGGCTTGGCGTGTGAGTGAAGTGCTCCGCCGGGATGGCCCCCCCGGGGGCAGATGCCGGCCATCTGACTCGTGGCGCTCAAGGCCTCTTAGGCGGTACGCCTGCTGCGGTTCATGTGCTGGTATCCCGCACCTTTTTCCGCGGCGGGTTTCCGCCTAGGGCGGGGTACCGGTGGGTGCCCCTGCCGCTGCGGTCGCCTACGGGGCCAGCCTTTGTGGGCTACCCTGTGGCACACAGTACCGCGCCGCACCGACCATCTCAGGTTCGGCTTCGTCCCCCGTCCTGGCTTACCCACCCCCCAGTTGGGCTGGACTGCTGGGGCTCCTGCTCGCGGGAGCCCCACCTGGCCTTCTCACTCCGGCGCCTCCCCACCGTCGGCCATCCGCATGCGCACCGGGTGCTGTCGGGTTTTCCCTGACACCGCTTCGAGTGGGTCGGTAGCACGCCGCTGCTGCAGCGTCTTGTCACTCCACTCTTCTGGGTGGTGACCATGCATGCTGCGGTCGGTACAAGGCCCCCTGGTACCGGGCCTGGGCAGGGCTGTGTACCCGTCCACTACCACCCCACGTCTAACGTCCCTGTGACTGTGGGGGTCGTCCCTCCGCCTTCTCGGCCTGTACCCTCGTCAGGGTCGGGTTTGGTGCATCGAGCCATGTGGCTCCTGCGGCCCACCTATGGCCAGTTGGCTTGGTCCCTGCGGATGCCCTAGACCGCTGCCGAGGTGGCTGTACCCTGGCCCTCCGCCTCCATCTGCTTCTGCCTCGGCTCCGTCCTCTCAGGACTCTTACCGGCCGCAAGACCTTTGATGGTTCCGGGCCAGCGCTAGGAGGAGACTCTGACTCCGAGGAGACTCACATGGGTGGATGATCCTTCGCAGTCGTCTCGATCCGCAGTATTTTCTTGCCCTCACGTTTTGCGTAGGGCGGCTGATAGTCTTGGCCTGTCTTGCGCACCGGAGCTGCGTCCGGAGGAGGGACAGCTCAATCTGGGCTCCCCATCCTCCCCCCGGAACGTGTCCAGGCGTTGACGCTTCCTACTGACGTTTATCTGTTATGGAAGCGTTCTGGGGAGATTCCTCAGAAGCTCTCTTCATACCCGGTGAAACGGTTTCGCCCAGGATCTTGAGTATTTCAAACTCCTTCTTGAAGGATCCTACCATAGATCGATCTAGCCGGCCAGTTGCCGACGGGTAAGGCCGCCCCGTCTGCGTTCTCCCCCTTCTGAGAGGAACAGTTGAGACACCTAGACCTAGCGGTGACCACTCTCGCATACGTCTAGGGGCTTTTTCTATGGTTCTCGGGTTCTCCGCCCTCGACCACCCCGCTCGACCTCTGTTGGTCAGGAAGGAGCTTCCTCCCGAGGCCTCTGCCCGCCTTAACCGTCCTAGCTTCGCTAGTGACGAGGCAGACAAAGGTCTCAATGTCCATGTGGCGCGTCGCCATCATCATTTCCTGCGACGCAGAACTCTGCTTTACACCTATTTGACGCTGAGCTCTGATCTTGCATCCCGAGATCTCTAAGACCAGACCCGTAGTCACAGGACGTCCTCTTCGGGGGTTCGTTCCGTGATCCTTACTGGTCCTCAGCGGAACGTGTCGAGTCCGAGTAGGCGCTCAAGGAGGCTCAGGCGAAGATCCTCCTCCGTGGGTCGTTCGGCTAAGAAGAAGAAGAAGCGCTCTCGCTCATCTTCTTCTAGTCGTGCCGCCAAGCAGCGAAGCCCGACCACCTGCTCACCACCCAAGAAGCCCGCTGCTCCTGCCACCACCTTCTCAAACCCGGGGCCAAGCCGAAGGCTCGTCCCCATCCCAAAAGCAAGGCGCCTGGGAAGGGGCAACAGCCCAAATCCTGAGGGCTCGGCTGCCGCGGGTCTCTCTTTCTCCTTCGGGAGGGAGCCCCTTCCACCTCCGGTGGATGGCCGCTTGTCTTTTTACGTGCGGGAATGGCCAGCCCTCTATCCCGCCCCTTGGTGCTGAGCTGGGTGTGGCACGGGGGTATCGGAATATAGATTTCACCGCGTCACCCCCGTCGACTTCCCGTCCGAGACCCCCCCCCTTCCGTGGGAGCCGAAGAACCAAGTTCTTCTGGCGGTTCCTCGGCCCGCTTGGCTAAGGGTGCCATCTTCCCCCGTCGACCCCGTCCGTTCACCAAGGGGTTTTGTCAGCGTTCTTCTTGGCTCCCAAGAAGACCGGGGATTGGCGTCCCAAACTGAACTTGAAGCCACTGAATCAGTTCATCAAGCCGAAAAAGTTCAGGATGGAAACCTTAGCGTCGATCCTGCGCTGTCCTTTGAAGGGGAGCTAGGCGTCTTCTCTCGACCTAAAAGACGCCTGCCTACAATGTCCCAGTCGCACAATCGGACCGTCCCTGGCTCAGATTTCAAATCGAGGGCCAGTCGTACGTGTGGACGTGTCTCCCCTTTTGGACTTCCACCTCTCCCAGGGTTTTCACGTTTGTGACCCGGGAAGTGGGCGCCTTCCTCAGGCGAGCGGGGGCACCTCTGCATGTACCGGGACGACTGTAATCTACGGCCAGTCGCCCCAGGCGACGTCCGGATGGTCAGTCGTACCACCAGGTTGTGCAGAGTCGGGCTTCAATGTCAACTTCGACAAATCGAGCCCTACCCCCCCTCTCAAGACCGGAGGTATCTGGGTGCAAACAATCCTTGCAACTGCTTTCGTTCATTGCAGAACTGGACGTCCGAGCGGGTGTAAGTTGTCAGTCTAACCGCGACTTCCATGGCTTTGCTCAGTCAAGCCCCCGCTCGAGACGGCTTCCGCCTGTCCTGGCTTGATGGGCCATTTCATCATTCGATCTTGGTCCCGTATTGTCTCCACTCAACATGAGGATTCTTCAATTGTCAGCACCTCGGTCGACATTACAGGCCGATCAAGCACTCAGACTCCCGTCCGATCCCCGTAGACTCGGAATCCGCCCCCACCTGACTCGGGGAATTTTTTCCCCGTGCCTCCTGTCATGTAGTCATCACGACAGACGCGTCGAAGTCGGGTGGGAGGGTTTAACCCTAGACCTCAGCGCCTTGGGGACGTGGTCCCGGACTGAGGCTCAGGCCCATGTTAATCGCCTCGAATTGTGGGCAGTAGAACGAACTCTTGCTCACTTCGATGCGATGGTGACCAACTCAGTGTCCTGGTACAGACGGACAACTCCACAAGCAGGGCGGTAACTCTGTTCGGTTCCCTGTGCCGCTATGCCCCATTCGTATCACGGATGGTGTGTCGCGACCGGGCCATCACGTTGTCCGCGGTCCATATTCCGGGGGCCGTCATTTCCTTGCCGACGATCTGTCTCGCGGAAGGATGACGGCCTCGGAATGGATACTGAATCGAGATGTTCGTTCAGAGGATCTTCGAGAGGTTGTACACCCCCGAACATCGATTGTTCGCCTCGCACATTATCCACCAGCTCCCTTGTATTGCAACCCGTACGCATGACCCGGGTGCAATACTCGTCAACGCTCAGGCGATGGACTGGACGGGAATCACGGCCTATGCCTTCCCCCCAATTCCCTATCCTACATCATGTAGTTTCGAAAATTGGGCGGGAGGCGTGCCGTGTGGATCCCTCATATCTCCATTTTGGCCGAAACAAACCTGTGGTGGATTGCTGGCGGCTCCGCCGCTGCTTCTACCAACTCCCGTCCGGATCTAATATCTCTTCCGGACGGAGGGAGCGCCACTCTGTCGCTGGAACATCTATTCGTGACTGCATGGCCATTATCCGGCAACGATGCAGAGATTCGTGCTTTTCACAGAGGGCTGCGGGAGGTCTATACCCTCGACGCTTACAGTTAGCGCCTTGGGCCCTACTTACCTGGTGTGAGTGAAGCAGAAATCTCTCGACTAGAGCATCTGTAACAGAAGTCGCTGATTTTCTCACCGAACGCTTTGATAGCGGACTTGAAATGTTCTACAGTCAGGGAAGCGATAAGTCCTATCTTAGCGCTCCATAAGGTTTCGATGATGGATGACTCAATGACGATTGGTTCGTCCGTTTCCTTCTAGAGGGGATGTTAATACACGACCACGGCCAGGAAGGTGGTCCCACCCTGGGACCTTAATACTGTCTTAGACTATTTATAGCCGCCATTTCGAACCAATGGCTCAGGCGTCACTAAAACACGTCACCTGGTCGCGCTCACGCTGTCGCCTCTGGGAGACGATGTTCAGAGATTAAAAACGTTCTATCGCTGCACGGAGTTCTCACAGGACAGTGTCCAATGTTCCTTAGGCCTGACTTCCTGGCTAGAACGATTCATCCGATTCCGACACTCGACACTATCTTACCTTACCCCACCCCCGAATTTGACAGTCACTCTTTTCGGTGCGGGAAAATTGCCTGTGGTGTCCCTTCCGATCTTCAGAGTATTATAAAACGTAAAACTGAACCAACGCTCAGGGCTCGAACGATTCGTTTTTCTTACACACGCATCCCCCATGGGTCCGCGTCTAAGGCTACTATGCTAGATGGATAAGCGCTGATTAAATGACTCCAAACCGGTGAAGAATTCTCAAGCTCGAGCCCATTCCGTGTGTAATATCACATCTTCGTGGACTTATCATCGCGGCTCAGCATTGCGAATATCTGCGAAGCGATATCGTGGAGGGCCCCCCACAATGTTTCCGTCGGTGTACTATCGAAACGTGGAAACACCACAAGAAAACTTGGCGAGGGCTCTCCTGCAGAACAACACTAATTTCATCTACAACTATACATAACGTCTCCCACACCGTTTACCGACTATGACGCTCGCCTCGGAGTATCCCGTTGTCAGGTGACACTATGTCCCTGTGTTATGTTATTGCCTTTAGGTCCTTAACATATGTTTCTTTATTTTTTAGTGTTTATGTCTTGCCTTGCTACATCCTTTTGACCTCTCTGAGATATCATGCTCCCTCCGACTAAGTGAGCCAGTCTGGTGTTTGATTGAAATAATTCATTCAACGGGTGTTAATTCATATATTTCAGTCAATGGTGTAAATGAAAATCAGCTCATTGTAATATTTAGTCAAAACACTTAGGTTTTATAAATCCTATAATTTGAGGCCTGATTTTCCTTTGCCATGGTTGACTTACCGCTTCCAGGCCCGCCCCACACAGGATATGTGTGCGTGCTTCCGTTTGGGCTACGAGCCAAACGGAATTGGGGAAGAGTAATGGCGAACAGGGTGTGACCTGGGTCAATTGGTCAGACCAGTTTTATACGCCACGAAGTAACGTTTCTTGGGGTCCTAAACTACTGGGGTTTTGAAGCCAATGGTTTTGTTAACGCGTGTTTATCTTATATCGAATTGTCTTGAAATTGCATGTGAAATTTGTATACGTTGGAAAATAATTCAGCTGTTTTTTTTTGGTGACAATAGGTTGTGAAAGCCAAGTTAGGTCTAAACAAACAAATTGGTTGAATTTGGTTCGTGAAGTGTCATAACAGCTCCTTTTGGAATGTGTGGCTTGTAAATGGCTCTTAAACAGTTCGGAATAGCAAAGTCCCATCAACTGTCAGCCTCTTGCAAGCCTCCCCTTATCACTTGTCTTACATGTAGCCTTGATGTTTTATACCTTAGTTATGTCAATCAGTGTGCTGGCAATTGTGTTTGTTTACTGATGTAGGGTCACCACCTTGCAAGGTACACAGTTCATATGAGCATTTGCAATTTGCTATTACAACATATTTTTTTACAATGGACGTATGTGTTAACATTTCTGCACATGATTAATTTTGAAAAATGGTTTATATTCCTCAGACTGTAAAGTGTGTGTTTTTCCATAAGCCCAGTGCATACACCCAATCGAATTTGACATAGTGACTGCTCAATTAATTATTCTGGTCATTCAGATAGTCTAATATCCTCTACCCCAGTAAATCATTTCCTTCTCAATTTAAAATAACTGTCCTGGAATTTCCGGTCCCTAAC
This sequence comes from Ophioderma brevispina, assembly GCA_023653785.1. NCBI lineage: Eukaryota > Metazoa > Echinodermata > Ophiuroidea > Amphilepidida > Ophiodermatidae > Ophioderma > Ophioderma brevispina. Next base: position 18,233 of record JAMKCH010060849.1, read on the forward strand.
CTTTCCTGTGTGTGTGTGTGTGTTGCGTGAGTGCGTGTGTGTGTGTTTGTGTGTGCGTGCTGCGTGCATGCGTGTGTAGGTGTCCTGTGTATGTGTTTGTCTATGTCTGTAATGCCTGTCTGTGCCCCGTCTCTCTGGCTGTCATGTTTGTAGGTGTGACTCTCGTTTATGG
>JAMKCH010060850.1:0-48958 GCA_023653785.1 Ophioderma brevispina
GAGCTACCTATTCTTACTTTGAATATGAACTTTGTTTACATTCCTACCACAACTTTTGAAAATCATTTTTAAATTATGGTATTTTATACACGGTTGGATTGGTAACTGGCTAGTAAACTGTAAATGGTTAAGCTCTACAATGTCTATGTTTCGCAAACGAAGGAATTTTGAAAATAGAATAATTAATATCGGGATCCCCGATAATAATTCAACGGCTGCTGTAAACGGCCTTCCAATATGAAATAGCCGGGAAATAGCACCTTGTACGTATCTACGCTCATCTATTAGTTGTTTTATTGGTTCAGGAAAATCAAGTTAGAGGTCATTTTCTTGAGGTGGCACTATTTCATCATGGGCGGACATAAACTTTTCCAGCTCTGCCGTTAAGTACAATCTAGGATCACAATTCTAATTACAAAAATCGGGCATTTTATGATAAATACGCAATTTTGAGCATTCTCGTTTGCAGGTGTAGGTTTCTAGACAATTACCAACATAGCTGTGCAAAAATATCAAATTTGAAAATTGGGTGCGCTCTTCAAAAATGTGCTAATATTGCTTTAAGTGAAACGTAGTATAATCATGAAAAATAGATCAATTGACGTATATGTATACTATTCCATTACATCGTCTGTTAACATCTAAAAGAAACAGCGACTATGTTCAATCAATGAGTAAAATGAACTGAGAAAAATAAATTGCATGAATAAACACCATTCCTAAACTGGTCACAGGAATCAGACTGCACTGATCATAAAATCAACATGATGATCTGCTATCATCATCATCATAATGAGCCGGATACATTGGAATTTAAAAATAGATTACCATGAACAAGAAATTCGGAAGTGTATGAATATATTAACACTTAAGTGACCAAGGGGTTTTCACTCAAAAAAAAAAAAAAAAAAAAAAAAAAAAAAAAAAAAAAAAAAAAAAAAAAAAAAAAAAAAAAAAAAAAAAAAAAAAAAAAAAAAAAAAAAAAAAAAAAAAAAAAAAAAAAAAAAAAAAAAAAAAAAAAAAACCAGCAGTTTTAGGGAATCCTGTATTTTTTACAGGTGTTGCAAAATACACGTCATTTTCCATAGAGTTTGTACAGTAACGGTTTGGCAACGTACATGATGAAATTGTTTGTTTTCAGCACAAAAAGGTTAATTATTTTTAATGTTACTAATAATTGTTTACTTACATGTATGTGTGAACTTATATCAGCAAAAAAAAATTGCTTTGGTTCTCGGTTACTTATTCTTACTTTTAAAAATATTCTCAAATGACTTCCGTTAGTGCCCAAGGGGGGGGGGGGTTCCATGGGACCCCCACTAATTAACTCATTAACGGCTTGGCCGATTTTAATTATTTTGGTATGAAAAGAAGCGCATTTAAAAGTCAGACAATTACAAACAATTTCGCCGCAAAAATCCCACGCGTAAAGCGGCCAGCGCGAAGAAAACAAATTTTGGGGGTCCCTTGGACCCCCCCCCCCCCCCCTTGGTCACTTAAGTGTTAAGAGATTAAATGCTGTGTGGCGAATACTCTGCACATACAAGCTGTATATTAACGAGTTGGTACATTTTGTGACCCCACTTTGTCTGCACCCACTTTTTCTGCACCCAATTTTGCTCAGAATTCAGCAGCCTTTACGGAATCACGTGCACTTTATTCCGTCAAGGCTGCTGAATTCTGAGCAAAACTGGGTGCAGAAAAAGTGGGTACAGAAAAGTGGGGTCACCAAAATGTACCAACCCTATATCAACTTTAAAATACCCCAACAACATCATGATAATAAAACCCAGGTGGATTCTCACACCAAAGAGAATCCAACATCATTACATGTATTTCAAAGAAAACTTATGTGAATGGCATCTGAATTGAGTTATTGCTTCAGTGGGATACGTGAATCTTCGAAACAGTTACAATCTGTCTTACCCGGATGCCATGTTACTAATAGCGCCTCAGCAGCGGGAATTTAGAACGACACAACACCGAGTGTGAAATATAATGGGCCACAATAACATCGATGAAACTTATCATTCCATGCAGCTGTAAGAACATGGCATCCATATAATCAGCCGAAAACGTGAAAGGAGAAAAACATTACCAAATAACGGGGTTCAATACGAGCAATTTTACATAGACTATGGGGCGTAGACCAAATAACAAGCTGCATAACAAATTCCGTAGTCCCTTCAAAGGGATAAGACAAAACCCGGTGTAAAATTATTGATACATTATTAACATGACATAACCGTCTGTTGCTCCAAATAAAACTTGCACATTTTCTTAAAAATGAATAAAATGTCACATCAATTTCTCTTTCATAATATCAGTGACCAATGGATATGTATAGACTTCAGCAACCATTAACTAAAGATATTACAATGGGCCCGATATGCGGAGCCATTGTTATAGCCAGGTGTTATCACCTCCACGATGGGTTGAGTAACAAATACCGCCTCCCCCCCCCCCCCCTTTCACAATAACTAACCAGTTCACATTATGATACAGGTGGTTGACCCTAAGTTTTCTTTGAAAGAGAGGTGGTAACACCTGAGTCTTTTCACCCGCGAGACAATATAACAATGGTACCGTACTCCCGATGAAAAGGAATCTGAAGTGTTTTTCTAAACCGCACACCGGGCTGGTACTGGATACGTTAGCTCCAATGTTTCGCTGAACGTCTGAGTATCTATTGGGCATGATATTGGGGGAAATAAATTGACGTGACATTTTTATTTGGGGCAACAGACGGTGATTATTTTATAATTATTATGAATTTGCAATGGTTTTTTGAAGGAATTTCTTGAAAAGCTGTTTTACGCTATAAACAAAGCTTAGTTATGTGGCAGTTATGTAAGTTTTTGAAAAATTAAATTGTGTTAACAAAATGACCATGCATGTGAATTGCCATTGAAAATATGCGATTCCAGCCCAGCACGGTATGAAGCAGGGCTAGGTCCAAGCAGGCCATAGAACAAACCAAATGACAAAAAGTAATATTATTATGTTAACGTGTTGTATTTAATCAGCTACACAGAAGCAACTTTAACATGTTTAAATACAACTTAACATGTAGAAGTTTAAAACTTCACATGTACCTCCATTCCGCTCCTGTGGGAAGAAAACCAAATTCCTGATGCCCTTAAAGGAACTAGTTTCTTAAAGGGTAGGGGTAGAAAAATTGCTCGAACTTTATAACATGTTACGTGGTGGCCAGGGCACTTGTCTACTGCGGATTATTACCCAACATGGTCTGTTAAAGTGAGATAAAACGAGGCTTCTGATTGACTACGCGATATACACCAGAAGTGTACATATCACACCATTTACGCTCCCATAGTAGCTTTAGTGCTGGGACACAGCGCCACATATTCCGTATCCGCAATCGGATAATTGTCCGGCTATTCTTAGACCTGCGCTAGTCATTGGACTCCCTACGCAGCCAACGCTGTGTTAAAGGCTCTGGCGATTAGCTTAACAAGGAAATGAAAAAAAACGGTGCGCGTACCTTGGATATCGCGAAATAAACGAATCAGGTGGTCAATCTTGATGTTAGAAATGGGTCCTGACAAAAAAGACCCCTTAGCTCCCCAGTTTTGTAAGTGCCGGGCGTGTGGCATGACTTGACTGCAGCAATCGAGAATTGATCTAGCTGATAAGAAGGATGATAAGGTAAGATAAATGCTTGTATGGATCGAATTTTTCACGTTTTTTTCGTGTTTTTCCAAAAAAATAAACCTATATTTTAAACTTATTCAGCTAACTAGATAATTTAGGTTGGAATGTTTTGGTGCGTAAATCGTTTTACGAATAGGCCAGTATTTTGCGCAATCTCAGTTACAAAAAATCCGAATCAACGCTTTCTGACGTGTGTACGTGGAGTTTCCACGGTCAGCCGATTATGATGTGGTTGATAACTCCTTAGCGCAGTGAAGATTGCCAAGGTTTGCAAGATTCAACAATGCCGGCGTTGTGTGCCAAGACGACACGTAAAAGGGTGTGACATGGGAACTAAAGGACGTTAAGGAGCGAAAATCGACACGTGTAAATCCGCCCTGTTGTTGTATTTAATAGGCTAATTACTAGGATGCGGACATTACTGCCAGCCGTTACCAAACTTGAAAACGCATGTTGTCATCAGCTCACAGACTATTGCCTATTGTATATGTGCTTAGATACACTGTCTAAATTCTATAACTGCACCCCTTGCTTGTTCTGTTCCAGAATTGCCACAAACTGCCGCGACCCTGGAACACTCTTACTGTTTTACTGTTTTTACAGATGTAAACCATCCAATTGTTTTTAAAAGCGTGAAGTGTTTTCAGTAAGGGTCCTTTCCAGTATGGCAATTTTTTGCATGCCATTATGTCCCTTATATTCATCAAATGAAGTGACGATTTGATCAAAACTTCATCCATGCACCTGTATGGCCTAACGATAAGGTTGTGTGTTTTAAGAGATGAAGAAAGGACTTTACCGAGTTTGTTTACATTAAAATGCAGAGACTCTGTCAAAAGATCTGTGTATTTAGCTAGTGGTAGAAGGGGTGTTCGTACACCCCCCCCCCGACCCGAAACAATATCTTCTAATCAATGTCACTATATAGAAAAATACGTAGAAAACGATTAGCTTATGTAAAAAAAAGCAAAAAGTGTCCCACGTTTCATTTTTTATTGCAAAATATGCAAATTAGTATCGCCATTACAGAAAATATAATTTTACCAAAAAAACATATATAAAAAATAATAGCAGAGATTTATAAAGCGCATTATGCTATTGGCCTCTAGCGCTTTCACAAATGGTCGCTGATCACTTGTGGGCCCAACCATACATTAAACCATTTAGCATCATTTTCAAGGGAGGCAGCAGATCTGGATTCAGCGCTTTCCCTTATGAGCAAACATACATCGAGATAGCCATCGCAGCCGGGACCAGCTTCCCAAATATCCATGGGTAAATCGGACAACGAACGGTTATCTTGTCCCGGGAAATTACAAGATAGATGAATCTCACAGGGCTCAAACGCACGCCACTATACGCATGGATGAGCACATTACACTGGAGTCAAGCGCTTACCTGATTGAGCTATCTTGATAAATTGAACAAATGGTGACGGGACCTATGTTTCGAGGGTCAGATTCAGATGGAAACCAGTTTTTTGAAAATTACCAGGATGTCCCATGATGACGTAAGAGGCAAATTAGGTGTCGCCATTAGCTTAACAATACAATTTTCGATATATCTCAAACCAATATGTTGAAAAGAACAAATAAGATGATTGGACCATTGTTTTTAGGGTCAAAGATCAAGAGGGAACCATTTGAAAATACCAGATCTTTCCATGATGACATAAAATATGCAAATTAGGGTGCCATTAGCTAAAATACATATTGGGTCTATCTTGGCCAATATTCCACATGCCTGCCCACATAAGATTGACGAGACCTATGTTTTGTTTGTCGAGGATAATTTAAAGGTACTCGATTATGTTCATGTGTCACTAAACATGTTCACCTGAAATACTAAGAAATGCAATTAGGGCCTTCAATGTCCATAGTCTCGTATTGCGGGTAATTGTAAGAAACTTGTGGCCAAGTAAATTTAGATTCCACAATCATACATACTTTAGCGTGTGGGGACCCCTTTTTTGCTGGAGTTTTAAAACCAATCCAGATCCAGATAATACTTGTAACATTTACTTTTTAAAGTCCAGTATGCAATGATACAAGACTAATGCTAGACTAAGATACTGTGGTGTTAATCCTGACGAAAAGCAAACGTGAAGATCAGAACAGACTCTACCGTCTAAATGACTCTCTGCCAACAGGCAAGGGTGAGATCCCATTGTATCATGGTAGTTTAAACCCTCAGTATATTAAAGGAACTACAGGAGAAAAAATTTACTTGGCCAACGACGTTGTTCTTTTAAAATGTCTCACAAAAACAAGATTTATCACATTTAGACCTACCACCCCCCCAAAAAATCTTACTCATAAGGGGGGGGGGGGGGTTAGTAGGGGGTCTGAAAATGATAAAAATGGTTCTAATTAAGAAAATTTAGATATGCAAAGGCTAAATTGTGTAGATGGTAATCTACAAAATGCTTTTTATTCGAATTACAATCGGAACATTAGGTTCCCGAGATATTGCTGATCAAACTGAAGCAGTGTACGCAAACTTTGCCAAAAATGCACTTCATCTCCATATTACGTGGTAAAAAAATTTAAAGAGTTATAGTAAGGTTTTATATTTAAGATATTTTAAAAGATATTATTTATGAACTATTTAAACCGCATTGGTTTTGCCTAAGTGAGTACAATATATCATATTATCTTTTCCAAATTTAAATAATTAACATGTGATTTTTATGTATTTAATGTTTCTCACCCGTGCGAGATTTAGAAAAATTATTTTTAAAAATTAATTACAGGACAATGGATGCACCCATTTCGTTGATTACTTCATTAATAAATATGAAATTAAGTCTTAAAATAAAATGTTCAAAATAATTCCATGTTTCAATCAACAGCCGCCCTCAATTTTGTCTATATTTCGAAGGGTCTATAATCGTTTCGTTAAAATACGCAAAACAGGTAACATTTTCCAGAAATGCCTCAGTAGTGACACCATGGCATGGATATACATACATGTCCCTCTGGTTATTAAGACCGACTAAGAGTCAATGCTCCGTCTGACGAGTCGATACCCGTGGGGATCTAAGTGAGGGTTGCCGTGGAAACTCTGAGTAAACGGTTGCCTTTCCAGAGGTCTTCACTTTGAAGGTATTTTACGCTCTCATGTAATGGGATTTGATTCACTCTTAATTCCAAAGATAGCGCCTGTACAATAATACTGTTTACTAGATGTTTATTACGCCCCACTACTCGTAGTGGTTGAAGCAAAACCAAACTCTCGCTCGGACTATTGGTAAAAGTACAGACAAGTGCCGGAAATGCCTCAGTCGTGACACAATTGGCGATGTATATACAACATTGTCCTCTGGTAAGACACGACTAAGAGTCATCATCCGTCTGAAGATCGGATAACGGTTCGGATCGTTAAAGTTGAGGGGATGCCGTGAAACTCAGAGTAAAAAGGTGTGCCTTTCCAGGAGGTATATACTTTGCTAATTTATTTTACGCTTCCTGTAATGGGATTGAGCCACTCTTAACTCCAAAGATAGTCGCCTGAATAATTTACTGTTACTATGATTTATATTACGCCCCCACTACTCGTAGGGGTTGAGCACTCTCGACTTAATTGGAAAGAGTTACAGACCAGTGTGGGAATATTGCCTCAGTCGTGACAACCATGGTATGTATACATAATGTCCTCTGGTTAAGACACGACAATGAGTCATCATCCGTTCTGAAGATCGGATACCCGGTGATCGTAAGTGAGGGTACGCCATGAAAATCAGAGTAACGGTTGCCTTGCGAAGAGGTTATACTTGGTAATTTATTTTACGCTCTCCTGTAATGGATTGCGCAACTCTTAATTTCCAAAAGATAGTCGCCTGTAAAAATAATACTGTTTACTATGCTGTTATATATTATATAAGTATATAATATATACATATATATTACAGTATATAGTATATATAGCAGATTATATATATAATTGAAAAGACAAAAAAACACAAAAACTAAAAAACACCAAATTGTAAAAAAAAAAAATGCACAATTTTTAAAAAGTATTTAATGGTACGCGCAAGCTTCGACCATAGGCCTTCATCAGGCGATCAAAGGTTCAACATAGAGAACAATGATACAAGAGAAAAAAAAAATAAAAATATGATAAGGTACACTAAACAAGGATCCTAAATGTGCTTTGTACATATGAACGAGAACTGGCCGAATAGGCCTATATCATAAAGGCCTCAGTTACCGTGAAAAAAATCACAAACTTAAAATAAATATAGTGTATGAACATGTGTGATGTAATGGTAATTAAACTAAGATTAGCCAATCTAATTATGGCACAACCCGTACGGAAGGTGAATAAAACAGTTTACGATGCCCCAGATTACATGACGATGTATATGTGTGCGTGACGCAGTAGGAAATGAATGGGTGACTATGTACGTTTTTGTTGTAGGTAACAACGGTAAAACGAGCTATGGATATTAGAGCTGGGCAATTAATCTTCATCGGAATTTGATCCCGGTAGGAAAGAGAGTTTGAAGTTTAGCAATTAAGTGGGAATTCGCGGGTAGAATTATTTGGTTGGAACGTTTGTTGATTTGTTCAATTGGCATGATAGAGGATCAGCAAGAGAAGGCTTTGGAAGATTGAAGGAGTGTTGAGCATTAGGAGTTGTAGGTTTGAGGATTTCTTGTTATTCTTGATTTGTTGACCTGGTGTTACTGATGCGTGTTATACAGTGTGGTTGTTGTTTTGCCGACATTATTGACAGTTATTACATTTTCTACAAGTAATTAAGTAAAATAAATAACCAATGTGCTTGCATGATAGATGCTGTGTGATAGGGTATGACTTGGGGTGTGGCGAGATAGTTGTATTTACGAACCTTCCACAGGTGTTCGCGACATATAACACATGTGTTAGTACAATTTGAAGAAGTTGTAGGTCTATCATCCTTTTTGGGTGGTAATTTCGCTTAACAAAGCAGATCACGTAAGTTTCTAGGACGACGAAAAGCAGTAAGAGGAGCTTCCGGAAAGATTTGTTTCATGAGCTGAGATTTTTGGAGTGTAGGGAGGTGGTTATGCATAAGGTTACCATGATGGGGGTGGGGGGGGGTAAAAAATATGGGGGGGGGGGGGTTTTTAAACACGGATAATATGGGGTAGTAACCCAAAGTAACTCTATGCTTGTTTAATGGGCTTAGTTGTTTTGATAAGCCAAGAGGGCCCACGGGGAACGTTGGGCCCGTGCGCATTTGTTTTTCAACCCCCCATCTCCGTGTCATAACCCGTCTCATAAAGTGCGTCTTAAGTACTATTGAGTTGTCCTCAGAAAACAGATGAGTTCAGAGCTATTTATGAGCGTCCGCAAGCTTGACTGTAGACAATGCTCTTGAAAATATGGGGAGGGTGGCATGAAATCGGGGATACGTATTGGTGGGAATCCGTGGGTTTATTATACGCTTTGGTAGTGAGATGGTGATATATAGACTAACCATTACATCCAGGAAGGGTATAAATGTATCTGTTTGTAGACGACTTAAGGTAAACTTTCTGGAAGGGTGAGATTCATTGAGGTGATTTTGGAATTGCAAAGTGCCCTTGAAGAGTCAGTCCAAATGAAGAAAACACGTCGTTCAATATACGTTTCCAAATTAATGGTTTTTTGTTACTTTTTTTCAAAAATATCCGTCGTCTATAGTAGGTCATGGTGGGCAATGGCGCGTTAGCTTGGGCTACGTTTGGAAGCCCAGGGCGTACCGGATCATTGTTGGTAGAAGTGTTCATTTTGAATTCGAAAGCCATTAAGAGTAGGACCAACCGCAAGAAGACGGATTCAATCTATGGTGGCGGGTGTTTTTTATTGTCGAGTATTTAAGGAGTTTCTTACAGGCCAGTAGACCAGTTGTATGGTCTATGGTGGTATATTAAAGGTGTGACGTCAGCCGTGCAGAGTATTGTGGTTGTCGGGAAAGGTGAGTGGTGTTTTGAATTCAAGGTTAAATTATGTCTGTAAAAATGAGTAGTATCCTTTAATAGACTGGCCTTGGGAAACTAATGGTTTTAGTGAAAAATCCACAATTTAGAGATCTGAGTAGTTGGACAATTGAAACTCGAGGGAACCAAGAGGTCTGCCAGGAACGGGGAGAGAAGTTTTTGTGAATTTTAGGTAACAATACAACTGAGAGAGCTTGGGCTTCCTTGGGAGGAACCTTAACACGTTTCCTTGCTAGTTTTAGTTTTCTGAACACCTGAGCAACTTGCTGGAGGTTGTCGTCAGTAGGGTCAATTACTAATTTCTGGTATGTATTAGAATCACCCAGCTGGCGGTTTCCTTCCATGACATAATCTATCCTGTCCATTATGACGATAGACCCACCCTTGTCCGCTGGTTTTATGATGAGATCTTGTGTATGCTGTAGGTTCAAGTCTTTCTGAATTAGTTAGATTGGCAGTTGGTTTCTTGGAATTGGCGGCCACATGTTTGATGTCATTTGTTGCCTCTTAAAGAAATAATTCCAAATGTTGAAATTTTTTGGGAGGGGTCCAATTGCTTTTTGAATGTTGTAATTTTGGTGAAGGTTCTTGAGTCATCGGGTGTTCAATACCTTCTTTTATTCTTTTATCCTCAAAAAAATGCTCTGACACGCATTCTACGGCAAAATTCTTTGAGGTCCTTGTTAAGGCTGTATATATCAAGATCAGGAGGAGTAGGACAAAAGCCCAAACCTCTATTCAAAAGTTTGTGTTCATTTTCATTCAGAGTATGATTTGAGAGATTTACTATTGAATTTTGTTCAAGATTATCTGCATTTTCTTGTGGATTAAGTTGGGACTTTCGCCTTCTGTTAAAGTATTTTCTTCTGTTTGTGTATCTTGATCTTTTGTATCGTCTCGACCTGTGTGTTTTCTCTGTAATATTCGTATGTGTAGTGTACTGGGGTCCATCGTTTTCATTATCGTTAGTATGGGGGCCAAGAGAATTTATGTTGGAACATTTTGGACATGAAGTGGCCCTTACATTTGCATTTGTATTTCTCACATTGAAGGAATCTTTACGATCCTTGACTAGTTTATGTCCTTTTTTGAGTATGAGGATATCACGTAAGGAATTAGTTTCGGAGTTTATTTTATTGAGAATATCGTGATATTCATTAGGTGATGAGAATTTTGCCCATAGCCCAGATTTGATAATCTCAATTATCTGGTTGAGTTCTTCCAATTTAGTCATGGCTACTTCGAGAGCTTTAGACTGCAGGAGGAGCTGAATAAAATATCGGCCCATTCATTTCGAAAATTAATGTTTTCTGAACACAGTAACAGTTCTTTATGTAGTTGTAGGCCCAGTGGAACTAAATTATCATTCTGGTATTTTGTCAAGAAATCAACGTGGAGTGTGTACCGTACTTCTTCTGCATCTGAAGTTGGAGATTGAGTATCAGTTGTTGCATTGTCTCATTTGTTCCCTGTTGATGGTAGTTGTAGAGTACCCTCTCGTTTGGTTTATAATTGTCTTTCTATCAGCGTGCATCAAATTTGATCCAGTAAATGTACAAATGCCGTTTCCCATCTTCTGTATATAGTTTAATTTAATTTCATGGGAGTGCATCAATATTGATCCGGCAGTACATAATAATACTGTTAGCTGATTCAGAGTAAAGATGATAGCTAGCAATTAGGGGATCAACCGCCAACACAAGGGCTGAATAGCTCAGTTGGTAGAGCACTGGTCTCGCAATCCAGAGGTCGCCGGTTCGAATCCCGCTTCAGCCAATGATTCTTTACTCTCGTTTGGTTTATAATTGTCTTTCTATCAGCGTGCATCAAATTTGATCCAGTAAATGTACAAATGCCGTTTCCCATCTTCTGTATATAATTTAATTTCATGGGAGTGCATCAATATTGATCCGGCAGTACATAATAATACTGTTAGCTGATTCAGAGTAAAGATGATGGCTAGCAATTAGGGGATCAACCGCCAACGCAAGGGCTGAATAGCTCAGTTGGTAGAGCACTGGTCTCGCAATCCAGAGGTCGCCGGTTCGAATCCCGCTTCAGCCAATGATTCTTTACTCTCGTTTGGTTTATATATATATATATATATATATATATATATATGATAAGGATAAGGACCTAGCCTAGTGCATTCGACAGGATAATCGCACGCAACCGTATGGGTCAGTGCAGGCAGCACGAGAGCCGGAGGCTCGAGTTCTGCCTGCACTGACCCATACTGTCAATTGCAATTATCCTGTCGAATGCACTGAGGCGTGGTCCTTATCCGTCATATACTTTGAGAAAACAATAGTATCAAATCATTACATTACATTAATAATTAACGTAATTTATCTAAATTTTTTTTATTTTTTGCTTTTTTTAATTATTATAAATAAAAACAACTTTCTATCTATCTAACTGGTCCAAAGTTTAACTCTATAAATAGTGCCAAAAAGACTTGACGCAATTCCATTGTTGTTAGTTTTGTTTCTTGAAATGATCTGGAAGTGCGGATAAAAATCAACTCCCTAAGACGCTTAAGTGGCTAATCTTTCTCGCACCTCCCTGCCAGTTTCAAAACAAACCCATGAGCGAATGAAACGCGTCAAATGAAAATTGACACGAAAGATAACTTTTCGCACTGCCCTTACTTTTTCACCAAAACAAACAAAAACCCTCAGTGACGATTTTGCAATATAAATGCATATGAAATTTTCTTCTAACCAATTCCCAATGCCCACTGTATTAGATTTAAAGGACCAACCAGACATGTAGGTACAAAGACAGACTGGTTCTTCTGCATTGAACTGGTTTAATTGTGAATTTTGGGTTTCTGTCTTGAAGTACACTTACTTCCCTCATTCTCATGGGCCAACTAAATTATAATAGCAACAACATAATATTCCATTTCTCTACCTCCAGCAGGATAATCTAACATGGAAGCACTTGTAACGCACGCCTCAATGTAGGCCACATCGTTTGTGCGCGCGTGTAAAACGCGCGCCGTCGTTCTTTAAGCCAAGCGCGTGCGGTTTACTGTTGCAACCATCAAATCTCGCTGCTGATCGTCACGTCACAGAGGTATGGAAGTTTCAGGTATAGTCCCTAAATCTTTCTGAAAGGATTTCTAAATTGACAAATTATAACATAAGGATTTTATATTTAAGATCAATATTGAATGTCAAACTATCGTCCTTTGAGAGTACAAAAAGCTTGTTCTCGTTAATATTAAGATTAACGGGAAAAACATCAAAAAACACACATTCTTTTTATTTTTTTTATTTTTTTTATTTTTTTTAAAAAAACTAGAAACCAATATTTTTTTTCAACACAATAATTTTAAGTTAGACTGGACACCATAGTGTAATACTAGTTCTAGGTTATAATACGATCATACATGTTACTCTTGATATTGAGCAGTAAGTCGATCTCAAATGATTGACGGTATTCCTAGTAGCTATAGAGTTGTGACTTGGGTGACCCGCGTGAATTATCTGCTTACCCGCGTGCATTGCTGATGACCTGTGCATTATCTGACGACCTGTGCATTATCTGACAAGAGCCCAGTGCATTCGTGAAAAATAATGCACTAGGAAAACAATAGATATCTAACCCGAGCAAGTATATCTATATATATATAAATATATATTCTCTCAGTGATAGTTTTACAATTAAAAACCATGAATTCTCTTTATCAAGTTGATGCTTTCTTTTAAAACGCCGTGCATTTGTCCGGCTCCACCCTATGATGTGCATGCTGTACTACTACACACGACACAATTATAACAACAACCCCTTATTCTCATACTACATGACGGACAGGTTTCGTCATATGCTGTACAATTCATTAAGGGATTCCCACAAGAATAAGCAAGAGCCGTACTCTTTCCTATATGTCCCGCTAGCAAAGCCACACCAACTTTGATTTGTTTAACCATGCAGGTTTCGTCAATCATCAACAAAGAGGTAAACGTAATATTTCTTTAAAAATGACTGATAAAGCCTACAATCTCTCCTTCTCTTCTTCTCGTATCTCTTCTCTCTCTCTCTACACATCCTCGCTTTCTTTTTCCTTCATTTCTCTACGATAGATGCGTTTGTGTCCTGCATGTGTGGGAGGGTAGTCTCGAAAGGTGACAGACCGCATTTTCTAATCCTCGAATTCGTTAGCAGTAGGACCCAGTGGCATTACTTATGTCAGTTTAGGTATTATTTTATAGGACAAGTGACGTCAACCCACCAAATTTTCACTCAATCCGATATTTAAATCTTGGTTCAAGTATGTAACCTTATCACGTATATTAGTCCTAACGTCAATTCATGCCATTTTTGCCACTTTTAAAAATCACGGCGGATCCCTACGTGGTTTTTAAGTGGTGAAATTGACCTTAGATGTAAAAAGAAAATAAAGCTACAAGACCTCGTTTTTATGTTTTGGTTTCATACCTCTATGTAAGACCGCTCATTACATTAGCCTAGCCCCTGCCCAAGTCTTCTATAAGAGGATCAAGGATTACAAGGATTGGACAGCTTTATTTCCGTAAAAGCGTCATACTCGAGTCTAACTCATGAATATCTTATAATAACCAAGGTAAGACACTTTTTTGGCCAGTGATCGCCGTGCCGAAAGATTCAACACGCCGAAAATACTATACGAAATAGGCGAAAGTAGAGTCACTAACTACAGAAGAACACTCAACCGTCAGCCTACCACGGGGAAGAATAGGGCACTCAAATTCAAGTTGACTCTTCACGCACCATTAGTTTCAACATTCACGCTTTAAAAAAAATCCGTTGTCTATGAAGCCATACCCTGTTCAAGTGCGCTCATATAAACACTTCATATCATTGGTTCACATGTCTGATATGTCATCATATATAAGGAGTGGGAGCATAACGTTGCCTCCCTAAAACGAAAAATCGCACGATTCTCTCTATTTACCACCTAATTGTTGGGTCTCCCTCTCCATTTCATCTGGCCAATGTCCATGCCTTCCACTAGCAAGTCCACATTCTAACTCAAGCAGAGCGCCTTGTACAGTCTGTCAGACTTTCTGCATTTGCAAAAATTTTAATAGGAGTTTTGTACAGGAAAGATTAAAAACCACAAAGAATTTGTCAAGGCTGTCGCTCTGAGTATCACAACCACTGCGCCTTACCACAACAATTGTTTGTGGTTTTATACCTAGACTCCTAGTCTAGTACTGGATCCAGCCAGTGTGGACAACAGACTACCAGGCAGTGTACCATTTTTTTTTTATTGTTTATATTATATTTCTCTAGACAGGGTAGCTCCAAAAATACTGAAGCACTGATTTCATACCTAAAAACACAATGTTCACAATATTTGAGATTAAATGTTAATTATGCAGTACAGTGTGAAAAATAAGTTTGTCGGTTCTCAGCAGACAGCCTTGATCAAGGCTAATGAAGCCCGGGCTATGGTTCCTGCCGGACCATATCTCCTTTTACACCGGTGTGAATGTAATTATTGTCCACCGGGAGCCATAGTCCGGGCTCCATAAACGATAACGGAATAAAGCGTGAAACCAATGTTGCGTGAAGATTAAACTGAATCGAGTGCCCTATTCTTTGCCGTTTGTAGCCGGACTATAATTACTTCTACACCGGCGTCGGAAAATGATAGAGATATTGTTAGATGTGCATTAGTTTTTCCGAAAACTTGTAAATGATTGCATGTTAAGACGGCCATTCGCATATTGGTGTTTTTGATATTGGTGTTTTTGCATGCATGAAAATGACACGCAAAAATGAAGTCGATACAAACCTCGTGCAGAAATGTTGACGCTGGAAGAAGACCGCCTTTGTGTCTCTTTGAAACAAAAAATGAATAGGACTGGTTATTTTTTTAGTGATTGTTTTGAGATTATGGTATCGTTTTACATAAAGAAATACTTTAAGAAATAGAGAAAAAAGTAGTAATGACTGAATGACGACCATTTAAACGGGGTCACGACCACCTTATTTATGCATTAATTTATAACAATTAACATTATTTATGTAAGGGTGCAAATGTTCTCGATTTATAGTAGTATATAAATTTTACTATTAAAACAAAAATCTTTTGACTGAAAATTAGGGTATATATTTGCATCTGCAATACATAGGTGGAGAAAGCGGGGGGTGGTGATGAATATACATAATATTAGATGGAACTCAGTTTCCCTATTTTATATTTACTGATCATCCTGATACATAGACATATAGCACCATTCTATTCCTACGCAATCATGATAATGTGACATCGTATATGCGTAATATTTCAGTTAATAGATCGCACATTAATCGCTGGCTACTTGATAGTGCTATTTAAATATAATTTAGATATTGAGTATACGTTTAAATATGGTCCCAAAACACACAACAATGATTGTTTTCAAATTTATCCAGATTAGGCTAATGGTAGGAAATAGGTGTTGTTAAACTTTGTGCAAAATTAATTTGTTTAAGTGCCCACCCGATTACAACATACAATGTTCTGTGTTTTCATACGGAAAAGCCAGCACCAACATATCTTGATCCAACATTGTCATGTAATCCGACACACCATTTAACGCGAGCAGTATAATTGTGAATATATACAGATTACTGGATATAAATAATTTTACCGTGAAAAAACAAGGCCATATTATTGTGCTTGTAACATTATAATGGGATAGCGTTCAACCAAAATAGATTTTTAGGGGAAATTAGAAAAATACAAGGTTTTTATTAAAAGCAAAATCTTCGGCTTGTGGGTGGAGTTTTGGGTTTCGAGGCTGATGGTCGGGTGGTACCCCTTAAGATTCTGTTTCCTATAACAAGTCTTATGTTCCCGTGCCCGGACCAAACGTCCGGTCTGAAAAATAAGGAGCATGTTTATTAATCTTTTTGAGGCAGATTTCCCCCTTTTTCAAAGATTCTTACTCCCTTTCCACCTATTACTCTAAGAAAAAAAAGTGTTTTTAGGGTTCTAAAAACTTGTCCTCTTAGGAACCTTTTGTGGCCGGTCCTCAAATTTTTAAGAACCGTTTTTGAGGGTTCCATTCTTGAGCGTCCCATATAGTGGACAAACAAGATTCTTAGGCGCATTTTTGGTAGTGTGTACGAGTTACTTTAAGAATTTGTTTGCTTGGTTTATTGTGTGTTTGCCTTTGGGATATTTTATTTCCTATCATTCTTAATGATGGTATAATATTTTGGACAAAATGTTTCATTTGAAATGTACATTTGAAATCCTTGGAAAACTAGAATTTCATTGTCAGTTTCACGGCTTGAAATATTCCATAAACGTTTAACTCGTAATATAGGCATAATGTAAAGTGATGGGTTGAAGCAATACTTGCACTACATTGTTTCATAACACGTACGGAAACATTAGATCGGTAGGCCAGGATTGTTTTTCAGGGGATGGGGATTGAGAAAGAGTGTTTTATTTTATTTTATTTTTTTTTGTTGAAAAATGTGAATCTTTTTGGGGGGTGGGTGGGGGGAGGGGGGAAAACAAAAAAAGAAAAACACCTCCACAAAGACAAAAAAAAAAAGAAAAAAAAAAAAAAAAATAAAAAACAAAAAAATAACCCCCCCCCCCCCCACCCACCACACAACTCCCCCCCCACCCCAAAGTGGGACTTTTACCAATAAACATCGGCCTTATTTTACACAAAATCTCATTGAAATCCGTTATTTTACTTGCTCAATCGATTGCAAGCAGCATGTTATGACCTTTATAACTTTTGGGATACGTGGGGAGTTGGACGCTTCTATCGCCGCCATTCAAAGGATCCGGCTTTGAATCTTATTGCATTCCCGCTTGCAAAATGTTAATTTTTATAGCGAAAACAAACCAGTTGGTTGACGATTCACTTTAAACGAACTTCTTTCGTTTGTCGGGCTTCTCCTTCCCCCACCAGAAACATAAACCTAAACAACAAATTTTGGTATATGTTGATTTTGCTCCACAGCCGAAACCCCCTTAATTGTTCAGGGTCAAACACTGCAAACCGATCAATAACGGAACCCAATGCGTGTTGTTACCGCCTCGCAGATCGGTAAAAAGCAGATTTTTGGGTTTTATTGCACTCTTAGAAAACGAAGCATTTTCTCGGCCGAAATTCAAACCAAAACACTCAAAATGCTCACCGTCTGAAAAATGTTTATAGGATCAATTGGTATTATGAAGAAAAACGTACGTTATATGTATGTATAAAAAGCGTATAAGTAAAATATGCATGCTATAAATCACAAAAAATATGTAAAAATCTGCAAATATCGACCTGTTACCTACTTATATCAAAGAGATTATGTCACTTTTCTTACTATTACAGTTTGGTAGATTCATTGGCTAAATTATTAAAAAGAAACGAAATCGATAGCTCTTTAATTGATAAAGTTATAGCTATTTTTCTGCAAATACGTGCATACCTAATTTCGTTTGCATATTGTTTGCAAATTAACCTATATCTATTGTTCTACATGAATAAATTATTGCAGATAATACTTCCAATAACTTCAAACACTATATTTTCGATATAACACAAAAATTGGTTGTGGGAATATTACCGTTTTTTTGTTAAATAAGCCTCTTTTCAGAGTCGTCCCGCTTGCCTGTCAGTAACGTCTGCGAATTTGGTACATTTGCCCACCTCATTGGAGTTTTAATTCATTTAATTTTAAAAATAAATTATTGGTTGGCTATATGCAATAGACCGTATTCAATATGACGTCAGCCACCAGACATGTTGGTGGACAAGAAATAGAAAATCTTTGAATTAAAAAAAAAATCATTTCGCCCACCGCCTGGACGGGCCAACAAAATTAACTCACGTAATCACAATTTCGCTGCATCGGTAACTACAACCACGACGGTCAGAGAAAATAATTAAAACATCTCTCTTTCCAATGCTAATTCCAACAGGGCGTTACGGTGATAATATCAATGAAATGGCCTGGGCAGTTGGTGCAGTACTTGATGAAGTTAAACGGCTTGAGATGATTATAACACTAGTATCAATATTTCACCCTCTTGATAAGGGACACATCTTCATGTTGTGGCAACGAAGGTGGTGATGCAGGCCCTTTAAAAGGTAATTCACTAGTTTCAACAAAATCGGAGAACTGGGTAACGTTTACCCCCAGGATGACCTTGACGTTAACAGGCTTTACCCTGTTTTAACTAAAGGTCCTAACCTAGACAAACTATACCATGATCATTATAAGAAAACAATCATTGGTGTACATTTAAAAACAATTTGAACTGATTTTACATTTACCCCTGTACTAATTTTTATACCCCCTTATTTTACAAAGTTCCCCCACTGTCCCAGAGGTTGGACCAAAAATTCTGATTCAGCACCTTCAAACATAGAAAACGCTCAACCTTCTTTCCCAAACTTCTAGATGGGGATTCTAGTTTATAAAACAACTATGCTCCGAGTACCGAATTAGCAAGAAGGTTGTTTTTGGGATTCTAAATACGTTTTTTAATCATACTTTTCGACAACTTTCCTAATACTTCATTCTAATTCTTAGTTCTAGGCGTTATTATTCTATTGCTCTTCGCCCATAGTATCGTTGTACAGGAATAGGATTTCTCCTTCGTGAATTCCCTCCTTGATACGCCAATGGCCAAATTGATATCACAATCCCAGCAACACAGATTTGCTGAACATGTTGGCCCCAAATCGTTTTAAACATCGATTTTTCCTTGTATTGAATCCTTGTTAATTGACACTTGTTAAGTTTGGCACTATTTGCAACACTTAAAGGAGTTCATCACGCTACTCTTTGCTTATTGTTCTCGCCTGGGTTGATGGGAGCGGCCTGGTTCCAACAAATAAAGCAGGTCTACAATGGAATGTTAGAATTTTCAGCGGATTATATAGTGTCTCACCAAATGTCACTTGTATTCTAAGTTTTAAAGCGAGATAAAGGTCACGAAACGCTATTCAGCATGTAATGCTCGAGTAGAGCCACTCATATTAGAATCCCTCAATGCCACATCTATACAATTACTTGAAAGTCCCCGGTAAAATCAATTGAGACCTTCAGTGCTGACCTTGGAAAACACTATTTTGCTGATTGACCAGCTGAACTGTGATGGGGACGATGGGACTTCCAATTGGCTAGATGAGGTTAATAATGTTGAAGTATTTATTTCTTTATGCAAGATAATCACTGCAGATGTGCGGTCGATTAAAAAGGCATACAAACCTTTAGACATGTTAGAATCTCAAAAGTAAATTACTTTGTTTTAACATCTCATGGACAAACTATGACTGACGTCGCAAATGGCCGTGAGATGGCCGAAACGTCACTATGGCCGTGAGATTTATTGGTAACATGGAGCGACGCCCATCAGTTCCCGATTTCATTTTTGTATTCTAATTAGCTAATTAATTTATTGGTATATCACAATGTTGAGAACCGTTTTAAACATAATTTATCACATAGTAAACTTAAAAATTATCATGTTATGCCCTTTAGAAGCACGTTCCAGGGGGTTCCTCTCGGGCTACCTTACAGATTTAATCTTTCAACTCTTTTGTACTAGAGAGGTGTTACAAATATCTGCTAGCTCTTACGCCTTATTGGTCCCATGGAACTTGAAGACGGATGCATGCTTTCGCATTTCCATTTCATGATCGACTGTTTTTAGCTGCCTTTAGACAATACACATACTCCAAACTTATTCTTTTGTTTATGGTTTATTTTGTTTTTGCGACAGAGGTCAGTTCTGATATTTAAAAGGTTAGTTTCAATAAAAGGTTAGTTTCAATTATTAGAAATTCCAAGATCTGGCCTCATTTTTCTGTACTGCGTGCTCCACTCCAACAATCCGTGGATAAACAACACTCCGTGGATAAAATGAAAAAGTGGTACAAAATTTTCAATCGGCCATAACTCCGTCAATATGTGTTCATTTGGGGGAAAAATCGGTGTCGGAAACCTAACGAAATGCACGTTACAGAGAAGTATTAATTTGTATGGTTTACTTTTTTCCTCTTCGTGAAATAGAGGGCGCTTTGAGGGTTTCATTTTTAGAGACACCCGGTACAACCATCATTATTCAAAAAAAAGGTTGGGATTTCGACTTTTTAAAGTAAAAATGTCATCTTTTAGACTGCTTTAAAATGTTTCAGTGTCTCTTTTCACAAAGAACAATAATTTAGTGTAGATATGACGTAACACTATCAATTTAGAGGCGAATTTGGCATTTTGAATTTAGAAACAAAATGGCTATAAATGATGTTGGGCCAATCAGTGAAGAGAGCTACAGCTGAAATATTTGGAGGCTCCATTTTTGGTAATTTGGTAATTGAAATTAATATCTGAAGAGCCCATTTCCAAGGATTCCACTTATGGTCGAAATTGGGTTATTAACAGAATAAGATAAAAACACACATTTTGACACTATAATTTCAAGTTTCAAGCATATCTTTCCTAAGTTATTGGCTTCGGCCTCTTTCCTGGGATTTCCAGAAAATTTCGGATTTTTGAAAACTTTGCTAATTTCTTGCAGAAGATGCATATAAATATCCAATTTTTTCCATGTAAATTGTTGTTAGCATAATTCTTAACAAAATTAATCCCAAAAAGGAAATGTTGAAACGAAATGGCGTTGAAAATGTTTTAAACTTAAAATCAGTAGTTTTGCTAAAATACTAAATTGACGGCCATCTTCAAAAACAAGTAAGTATCATAAGAAATTTCGATGCGGGTTTCCATTTTCATCCCCACCTAAGATTCACTTTACAGTGAATCTTGTTTTAAGATTGTGGATTTATTGGAAAGTAGTTAGCCCCAAATTTGGTCTGCAAATATTTTTCCAAAATGGCTTTAAATCCACTTCACAAGAAAATAAAGAAATACATAGAAACCCTATAAAAACCAGAGAGTAAAACTAATGTGGTTTTTCGGCTTCTACATGTGGGATCATTCAATTCATTAACAACAAAATTATATGAATAGATAAGTTACGACCTTTAGAAAACCGGGCTTATGCAGATGCAGATGCGGGATGCAGGGAGCGCGCCCATGCCCAGCCGCTGTGTTCGGAATGTGATTAGTGACGCAGAATTCAAAGTCCACTCGATCGATATCGGTTCACATTCATGAACAGCAGCTGAGCATGGGCGCGCTTACTGCATCACCGCAATCTGCAAAGGCCCGGTTTTATAAAGGTCGTAAGTGCAATGTGATTATTTGAAAAATGGTGATTTTCTCATAACCATTGAAAAAGTGGATGAGGGTCCTTTTTTTGGAAATGATCTCTTCTCTGTAATTAGCCAATCAGAAATGATGAATGAAAGGTGGGTAGTCAAGGGGGTGAAGCCCATTCAAACCAGTCGTCCGTGCTGGGCGCTGACATTTTGAAATGCATCGGAATAATGATTGTTGGGTGCTTGGATACACACATAAGGTCAATCAGATACAAACAATCCGGCAAAAAATCAGTTGTTGGATTTTTGGGTGCTATTGGGTGGCTATTGGGTGGTTAAATTTGTGTCCTACCCAGGCCACACAACGAATGAAATGACACGTCAGTGGTCTTGATTTAAATAACCGCCTCAATGAATACATCTTTTCACCTAGCGCGCCATTTGCATTATGATGAAAAAGAGTATCTGAGCCACAATGATCCAGGTGCAATATTATTACCCACCGGCCACCTATAACACATACAGAAATTTGTATCACTACCGATTAGGTGTATATGCAAAGCGAGCCCCACAGTCTGTGGAAGAAGCGGAGGCAGCCATTGCTTTCGATTGTTGTACTCTATGTTTTTTTGTGGTCGGCAAAACATGCGAGACGATGAATTTCTAAAGATTAGTAACGTTTTGCTCCTTATCTATATAGAACCTCTTTGTGGGTAGTACTCAGAGAGTTATACTCGAGTCGCGCTGGATATAGACCGATTTCAATGGACTGTATTCAATATGACAGCTCATGTTGTTGGCAACAAGATAGACGCATTCCAGTACTACAATGCATTCACCTGTCAATGATCCCGGTGCAATCGCTAAACATGGATAGATTGACAGCTGAATATAATTGTAGTCCTGGAATGTATGCAATCTTGTCCACCAACATGTCTGGTGGTCTGACGTCATATGGAATACGGTCTCATAGCCAGCCATGTGGTGGACAAGATAGACGCATCCAGTACTACAATACATTCACTTGTCATTGAGCCTTGTCCGCAATCGCAAAACATGGAATCGATGACAGGCTTAAATGTAGGTAGTCATTGAATGTAGCCTCTATCCACCAACATGTCTGGTGGCTGACGCATATTGAATAAGGTCTATAGATATTTGACATCAATGTTACAAACACATGTTAGCACCTGGTCTACTGACACTTTAGAGGTGCAAAGAATATACCCATACAGCTACAGCATTCGATAGCCTTTACTCACGCTGATTGAGCGCAAATTTTAAAAGCACAAACACTGCATGTGCTCACGCATGCGCGGCCAGTGCTTTGTTCGTGCCCGGCGTTACGTCACATGTCACCTCATAATGGGGAAGGAAAAAACTTGTGGGTCATATCCAATAGGCGTAATAGGGAAGAAAGAAAGCATTTTAATCTTAGAAATAGTCGCTTCGCTGCCTCAACAATAGAACTGACTTGGAAAAGGAAAGGGCCAAGTAAAAAACTAATTTTGTTTACGTACTATCTGAATGAAAGTAATGATGGGGCGGGATGGGGCCCTCAATCACCTGTGGGGACAGCGCAAAAAACCATTACCATATTCAGGATACAATAGCGCATCTACCTATACAGGTAGTATTTACATCGAAACGGACGGTATTTTACCCGTGACTCGCACGGGGACAGGGGGGATGCAAAAGTTTATGTTGTGCGCCCCTAACAAACAGCTCTTACGCGTAAAAAGTACAGGGTTGTCCCTATATCAGCGCGATATATCCGCGCGAATCGAATTAATTGTGGGCGATTTTGGACTAAGACCGCTGTTACAGGGTGACCCAATTAAAAGTAAACCCATTCGCCCTTCAATTAGGCGTACAGTCCAGAAGATGCAAGGTTAATACTCACTAATCATTGCGACAGACTAAAGAAAGCTTAATTGCGAGCGAACTGCCATTAACGCATCTGTTGTGCGCGACCAATCGTCAATTAATCATAAGCATACTGTAACCAGCTCAATGTGTTATAATTTATGTAAAGGCTAAGGACCTCGCAAGATAGCAGGCCCTGAAAATATGCGCAATAAGATTTTCTATCGACAGAGTTGCCTTCACAGGTCCTCACCATAATCAACCTGACTTGTACCAAGCACCCCATATGGTTGCACAAAGATCCGCACCTAGGATGAACATCATCCTAACCTCGGATGCACCAAATCCGGCAGGCTTACATTTAATGGATGGAAATGCATACATGTACAAAGGTAATCAAACATCAGGCACCTAGCACCTTAATACACCACCCGGATCAGCAAACTAAGGGAAATCTGAAAAACATCAAAACCAGCCAACCTGTAGATAATGGGTATAAGGGACTTACCTCATATATCCGCATTTCAGAGCTCGCTAATGCCAAATTAGAAAATTTGAATTTACGCTGACCGTAAATCTGAGCATGGATCACATCCTGAACATTAAATACTAGAGATACATAAGGAAACCTTAATGATTCATGTATATTTTTATAATAAATCACTGTCCATTGTTGTGAGGGTTTATTATTTAAATAATGCAAAATTATTATTAGATAAGTTAAATAACAAATGAGGAACAAATTGCCGAAACTGAAAGTAAGTTCTCTTTTCGACAAGCAACCTAATTCTTTAGAATGAAAAAATCAATAAAAAAATAGATTGAAAATCGCATTAAGTCAGACCCTGATAACAAAGAAAAAACACACAATTTACACAAAAACCCTAACTAACCAATTGGGGGGGAGGGTGGGAAAATTGAATATAACAGACGCCAAGCAAGCGTCCTACGCACGGCACAAACAGCTGAATTATGGTGCCAACAGCTCACAATTGATGATGACCACAACGTGAGCGCCGATTTGATTGGTCTGCAGACGTAATGACCAAAGGCATTGACAAGCAAAATTAACATAACAAAGCCCAGTGTACCACCAAGCAATGGAAAGGCCCAAGCAAACTTTAGACAGTTTTCTTTCGATTAAACTTCATAAAACGTTATTAACAAACTTCACAAATTGATATAACAGAGACTAGTTGTGCTATCTTATTAGCACAAGAGATCAGTATATTCATCTCAAATCCAACTGACACTTTTTCACTTACACATAATATTGCGTAACATTGCTGACGCACATTTTAGCACATTCAGCACAGGTGTATGCTGGAGAGTTTTGTTCTTGCCTTTGTACATGTAGTCCAGTAATTGTATGGTTTGAACCAAAACAAATTGCAACAGAAACATTCTTGATGTTAATATACTTTGAAATAGTCCAAAAATATATTAAAAGTCTGCCAAAATCAACCTAGTGGAACATGTAGAAGTAAGGGGGCAACGTTTGTACAGGGTAAAAAATTAGAATTGTTCGAATTGATTTAAATGATGTACCAATTTATTGGGCTACTCCTAAGGTTTAAAAAAGGTATATTTTACCCTATCTACGCGTTATAGTTTTAGTACAATAGGCATATAGCAGTTCAAGGTCATCCTGGGGTAAATTCATAGAATGGTCCGATTTCGATCGAACTGGTTGTAAACTGTTAAATTTGTCCCACTAGATAAGTAAATGTAAATAGATTCTTTGTTTTAACTTTCTATATAAATATTACAGAGCTATGACTAGTGACCTCCCATAGACCCTGTAGCTCCAAGTCACATTTTGCGTTCCAATTATGCAACGAATATAATAGATGGTGCAACCAGTATATTTTCGGGTTCTGTACCATTAGACGAACAATTTGGCACCATTTTTATAACGAACGGATATATCTGAAAATTTACCCCCATTGTGACCTTGAACCTATTTTGACTCATAACTATTGAACTACAACCTGCAGATATGGCAAACTATACCTTTTAATCCTGAAAATGTAGCGAACACGTTGGCATACTTTTCGACGCGTTTTGATACTTTCATATTTTGACCCCTGTATAAACCTTACCCCCTTAAAAATATATGTTCCACTCCTTTGATTTTAGTAGACTTTTGATATGTTATTTTTAAAGGTATTCTCATTACAATTCCGTTGGAATTGATTCTGTTGCAATTAGTTTTGGGTTAAGGCAGCATTCATTCTATTTTGACTGGCCTAATGCCCGTCTTGCATGAAATCTAACTCTAGGAAAACGATTTGGCCAACGCCGCTGTGTTTCTTGATAGCTGCCAGCAAGAATGTTGAGTAATACACAATTTCAGTTCTTTCGTAAATTCAGACTGCGTACTTCCAGTGACCGTATTGAGCAATGCACACTAGCACTAAATGAATTTGAAAAACCCGCGGGAACCATAATGGGATAACATCGCCCTAATTTGCATATGGTTATCAAGTAGGCCTAATACGTTATGCAACGATGAGCTCAACCATTAAAGTGTCCTAGATACAATATTATGTCAACCCGTCGACAAAATTAAATTCACATCATTTTGTTAAAATAATCCCAGTAGGTTATTCTTGCGTCTTTTTTTGTTTAAATCGCCAGTTACATTAGACTACATAATTAGTTATATTATCAGAAAACTGAAAAATACCTCCTGAAAGTATGTCAAAATGGAGGCTATATTGGCTTCACTTTTTACTGGATCACCCTGTACTAATAGTTGCTCTTATAACATGCTAGTTACTCATGTTTACTATTTTTACCAGGAGGCAAGATGCAATTCTGGGAGGGCGGCATCCGTGTTCCAGGTATCTTCCGTTGGCCAGGTAAAATCAAACCAGGAACTATTAGTGACGCAATGGTCAGTCAACTGGATCTCTTCCCAACAATCATGAACATTGTAGGCGCAAAAATTCCTACCGATCGACCGATAGATGGTGTAGATATATCGCGCATTCTATTTAAGTGGCGCGATGATGAGCAACCGCAACCGTCAAGCATAAATCATATGTTGGAAATGTCCCCACGAGCAAGCCTCGATGGTGTGTTAGGTTTTCTGTAATGGAGCACCCTCTTGCATTCAGATAATGCATTTCCAGTTCCCATTTTAATCACATAACAACGACCGTGGAGGAAGCATAGAAATCACGCTACCAGGAGATGATGGAGACCGGTGGCTTTCCTCTACAAAAACAACTTTAGATTGTGGTTCTATGGCCCCACCCCCGAATGTGTTCATTCACGACCCACCATTATGTAATGAGACGTAGATAAAGACCCAATGAGCATAGTTCCTCTTAATGTTACCCTTGACCCATCAACAAATCCATTTAATGAAATTCTAGTGAACTTGGAAGGAGTTCCAACTGGTCCTATTCATTGATCGTGCCCCACCATTGCCCCGCCCTGCTCGACGGTAGGTCTTTTCGAAATAATACCCGTTTGTACCCCAGAACTTTCACTACTTGCACTGGTAACTACCCACACTGCGCCCTTCAAGATTCTCAGTCCTTTGAAAAAAACGCCCTTATCTTGAATTGGATTTCAATGGCTGGTTTGAATTAAATAGCACTGTACCAACCCCTATATTTCGTCATACCCTCTATATATGCGTTCTTATGTTCCTTCAATTTGCACTCTATTACGGCACACATAAGCGCCTATGGCGTACCCACTACTAAACAAGACGAAATTCATGAAAAGAAATTCAATGAGCATTTGTTTGTAGAAGTATTTGAAATATTTTCTCGACGTGTTTTTTTTTTTTAAATGCTGATCACGAAAATGCCGGTTTGCTTTGCTGTTATTTTGGAGTGCAAAGGGATCAAAATTCAAGAAATTCAAATGGCCGCCAAATAATACCACTAACGTATGGTCAAAAGATTCATCGGAAGTTTTCCACAGTCAACAGTACATCACGACTTACTCTTTCTACCCAGACTTCTGCAACTGAGTATATTAACACGATTATTAATCATAAAATCTACCCTAAAGGGGTAAAAGTGGACCAAATTCAAGATGACGTCCAAATGCATCCCGAAAGTAACAACTAATTTTAGGAGTACAATACCACATAATTCAGTGCATTAAACATACCGTCTCTTAAGGAGAGTTATATTGGTGAGTATATTATTACAAATTCTAGTTTAAGTTGTAGCCCAATGGGTAGATGTTGATCAAATTCAAAATGGTGGCTGCTAAAATCAATAGACCTATGAAAACCACGATTGTAAATGTCACTTCCATACCTGTGTTAGTATAGTGTTGATACAACTTTTAGACTTCCTCTTTAGGTATGCAGTTAACTTTCTGTCTTTGAGTGCAAAGGGATCAAAAATTTAACAAAAAGCTACCAACTCATCATTTATCACTGAAAGTCAAAAGGTGAGGTCTTTTAGAGTTTTGCATCTAGTGGGCATACAGTCGTCTGACCAAAAAGTATTGTTTGAGCAAGTCCAAATACTGCCAAGTTCTTTATTACATGATTTCCAATTCTCGTACTTGGATATATACCAGAAAGTTTATATTTATAAGTCAGATTTTATGTAATGCAAAGTAACAATGTCGACAGGAATGCCTGGATCTGGTTGCCTATTATGAGTTCTCTTTCTTTCAAGGGGACTCAAATGCATTTAAAAAAAAAAAAAAAAGCGCATAGCAGGATTCGCCAGTATCAAATTACCGTTAGTCCATAATTAAGTGAAGGAATATTGGCCATTAAATGCTATTTTCTCCTTTCGTTTATTTTGAGAAACTAATCTAGCATATAGGCCTATATTCGGCATGCCTGAATTTCAGTAAACTAAGAACTCACAGATGCATACGTTTCTAACCTTTTGACTAAGCAAAAGTTAACTACGACTTTTCTCGTGCTGACCCCATCACTAGTAAAATTATTCATATTTGTTTTTTCTTTCATTAACCTTCAAAGATTAACCTTCTGCATTTATTTATTCTCATCAATATTTCCCCCTTAATATTCGCAATATCAACCCTATACTTATTTAGTAAGTTTTTAGTAAGTTCCACAAATTTTCATGTATTTAAAGCACTCGTTTTCTTCTTTTCTCTTTGTTTTTTTTCCTGCAGGTTTTGACTCATTTTTTAATCTCTATTTTTGAACAAGTAGAAAACGGGAAAAAGTGATTTGTTTTCGTTTCTTCATTCTTCTTTTGGCCTGACTATGATGCAAAAATTATTCAAACGTTTTATTAAATCGGCATTCGTTTTTCTTCGTATTCCAACCATCGTTTCCTAAACTGTGAGTTCATCAGGAATATACCCAATCCTTAAACTGATTTCAAATAATATTTTTGTTGAAACCCAAAGAAAATGTCCCAATCTTCAAGTACTTGTACAAAAGTTCCGTTCACTGATCCAGAAGTTTCATCGTGCGAGTACTCTTACAATAATGAAATAATATAAAGATGGATTGGAAGTAAGCTATTTTTTTTTTAACTTATCTCTCTGTTTGAACATCGAGAATTTATTCAAAGATTTATTTCCATATCAAATGATCCTCTCAGTATTATGCAAACGAGAAAGGCTTTTGTTTGTCTCGATTCAACAATCTATAGATGCCTTTCGAATTGAGCCAAGAAACATATACAGCTTTCTCAAAACTTAACATAAAATATGAGTTATTATTTTTTTTTTCAAAGCAACTCAGGTCTCAATTCCTTATTCTTTCTTTACGACGGGTTGGAATTGCATGATTTACCATTAATCAACTTGTGTAAATTAAACAAGTTATACATACATTTTAATATATTCACCAATTTGCCTAATCTGTTTCCAATGCGAATGTTATTCAAATAAATAATTCCAGCTTGTATTCTAGCAGAGGACTGAAGTGAAAGAGTGCGCGCTTCCGGATAAAATTGTGAATTTGTGTACACAAGTACAAGTACTTTAGGCATTGATAATCCATAAAATTGATGGAAGCACTCGCCAACTCCCCTTATGGACCCCAGCTTGGGTTTCAGGGTTAAACAGGGGTCAACATTTTAAAATGTTCCGATTGTGTTGCAAAGTACACCATGATGTTTGTCTGGTTACAAGGATTCCAAAAAGGTATAGTTTACACTATATGTGGCTTATAGTTTCGGAGTTATGTGGTAAAAACTAAAAATAGTGAAAAAGTCAATTTTGGGGTGTACATGGGTCAAAAGTTAAAAGTTGCTTTGATTCAGGTACTGTAATATGTGGTGCAAATTGTTTCCCAAGAATAAAGGATTGAAATAAAATAGGAATAGTTTGTCTTATCTGTTATGCTTAGTTTTCACGTTATCCAACAAAACAGGTCACAGTTCAATAGAATCCAATAGCTGTCAATAGCTGTTGAGTGTATTCGCCATTTTGGTTATCAAAACTATTCCTATATTTCATTCTATGAGCTAAACCAACAACTTAAACCAAGTTTTACAAAAATTGGAGCAACCTTTGATTTTTTACCCCTGTACAAACCAAAATTGACCTTTTCACCATGTGTACAATTTTTACCCAATAATTCCAAAACTATAAGCCATATGTAGTATAAACTATACCTTTTCGGAATCCTTGCAACCAGACAAACATCATGGTGTGCTTTTCAACGCAATCAGAACATTTTAAATGCTTTACCCTGTGTAACCTTGACTTCCAAGCTGGGGGCCATGAGAGGGGTATGGCAAGTGCTTCCATCAATTATTTGATTATCAATGCATAAAGTACCTGTGTACCAAAATTCACAGTTTTATCCAGATTTGCACACTCACATGAGATCTGTGCACTACAGTCCCCCACTATTCATTGTAACGAACAGAAATCTGCTATTGCATCTGAAATTATCATTACCCCATAAATAGCATTGTTGGAGATATTATTTTTACACTTTATTCTTATAAAAACTGATCACCTATATTGCTTTACATTTTGCTTCATAATTATGGCACTATTATCCTCCAAAATGTCCATGTGCGTGGTACATAAAGTGTGTATGCATATTAAGGCTTCAAACTTTTTTTGTTAGTTGAACCCAATAATTTGGGAACATTTTTCTAAACTTGAATGAATATTTTGGCTGCCTATATTGGAAATTGACCTCTTTACCATTTTCACCAATTTTGCCCTATAACTCCAAAACCAATGGTCATAGACGATACAAACTATACATTTTGGAATCCTTATGACTAGACGGACAATATGGTATACACTTCAACATGATTGGAGCATTTTAAAGGTTTGACCCTTGTGTAACCTTAATTTGGCCCCGATTGAAAAAGTGACACCACAATTTGAGAGTACTAACTACTTAGCATTTATATAGAGGGTCTATACTAACTACCGAAGGTGTTAAACTTTTTCTGCAGTTGGGGGAGGGGCATACGATGACGTTTGACCTGGGTCAATGCTCCTGCTTTAATTACAGTCTTATAGGTGCACGGCATCTTCGAGCTACTAGCGTTAACTATTACTCATTTTGCAGTGGTGGTGTCAGCATTTTAAAGCTCCCAAATATTTCATTTAATCGAAAGGTAAGACCATAATCTGACATTTAGGCATGCCAATCCCATTTTTTGGAAAGTGTGGTGTAAGAACAAGCTGACTGAACTCTATATACATGATCGTTTGGGACCAATCATTAATAATGGGAAAGGCTAATTATCATTTTGTTCATTACTCCTCTGACGATTCCCTTCACTTCCTACGGAATATATTGGAAGATATGCTGTTTGTTAGGCCTTTCCAAATATCTTGCAAGTCATTTCGAAGATCCAGACATTCTAGTCTACAATTTTGCATACATAAAAGTATGACCTATAGCTAGGCCTACAAAGTGACTATACACAAAATTTAACAAAGCATATCATAGTAGACCTATGCCACTTTCTTATTCTAAGACACCTAGAAATAAAATGTCATGGCATTTAGATGTGAAATCGCATCAAGTAGTCTTCCTTTCACTGGATACAGTACTCCATGTACCTGTCCTTTATAAATTTTGCAAAAATATAAAATTTTGATAAAAATTCAAAAACCCCAAAAAAGATAAAAATATTTTTTTCATTTATTTACGGTCCAGAATTTTGGCGGGCCCATTTTGAATTTTCTTAAGTCTCGGCCTCATGGGTACAGAACTTATGCTTGTAAGTTATTGAAAATATACTCAGCCTCAAGGGCCGGTAATATAGAAGTAATTCGACCTAACTTTTAAAAGTAGAAATCATTAATAAAAAAAATAATATGAAATCTGTTCTTGGCGTGCATTTTGATTTTTTTTACATTTTAAAACCCCGTGTGCAATCAAAAATTCCGCAAAGCCACCGGCATTTTCGTAATCACACATAAAAAAATCAGTTTAGAAAAGTTTGTTTGCAATACTCTACTAAAATGCCCCTGTACTTTCTTAATTAAGCATCTTTTTGAGAATCTCGTTTAGTCTAAATACGCAGTTTACCCTACTTTAGACTGGGGCAGTTTAGTTGTGATCCACGCAAGCGCATCTTTTTTATCTTTTCCCACAAGGCACGAACATTACGCCTGTGCTTAATTTAGAAGGCAGATTTTTTTTTCAAAAAGTGACTTATAAGTCTTAAAAAAATTCACTTGTGTTTGGTGCTGGTTGTTCTTATCTCTCTTTTTTTTAATGAAAAATGAACAGAAAAAAGTATAACACACCAGTGCTGAAAAAATGGGAAACAATTCCAATTAAAGTCTTTACCAAATACATGTATACCTAAAATCAAATATTTCATGTCATTATCATTATATTTTCCGTTTAATAGCCATGGGCCGATCAGGATGATTCTGGGAGATTTTGGCCCGAAATCATGCTCCAGGAGCATATATTTTCAGCTCGTCTCATAGGGGCGCTATTCATTATTATGTGTGCGCTTTATTCCGTAAGAAAGTTCGTCGATAATATACCTTAAAGGTCCCAGGAAATGCAAATAGAATCGATGTGGTTTGTGTCAAGTCTACAAAGAGGGGCGAGCAAGCATTCAATATTTGGGTTTGTGATGAAATAATTTGTGGTATCATTGATTTTTCAGAGAGTAATAGAAAATTCCAGGTGACTGGTGTGAATCTATTCATGACACTGACTGGAAATCAATAGTTTCACTAATGATGTCACTGGTAGTGTATTCTTTTTTCTGGCCCTGTTTATTGGAATGGAATGTCGCATAAAGATTTGGAGTAGGTTTATTATCTCATTTCCTGGGACCTTTATTTTCAAAATCTCATTTGAATCCAATGTACCATTTAACGTGAGCAGAAATAGCGTGTATTGCAACAACCCATATGGTTGCACACCACCACATAAATTGCCATTGGTTTATGTACAGAATGACCCTAATTAAAACGCAAATTCCTCATTAACGAAGCGACTCGGTTACTTAAAGGGATTAGCAGCGATATTGCAAGAGAATCGAAAAATGTGGAAATGCATTTGTTTTAACTTATAAATCAGGGATAAGTGTGTACAATTCCATATAACTGATTTGATGTAGAAACAAACCACCAAATAGTGAAAAAGTTGAAGTATTTGAGGAAATTTGTCATACCGTCTCCCGCAAATAGACATACAGCGATGACGTCTCAAAATCTACAATAAACAGCTGATTGTGGTTTACCCTAGCGCAGAATAAACAAAGATCAATAATGTTTGTGCTTGAGGTCAAACTGTTTTGATCATGGTGCATAATATCACGCTTAAAATCTGGGATATTCACCGAAAAAACCTTTTTTGATCTCAAGTCAGAATTTTGATACGCACGTATAGAAATTAAAGAATCAGATAAAAACTACTGCCTTGTCTTTAATACAAGGATTTCAAGCCAGCCACTTGCCGGCCCGCTTGCCGGTTATGTTTGCATATCCATGCCAGTAACAAAACAAAAAAAATATGAATTTTGATGATTTTGTCGATGTTTCGGTTTAGCAGATCGTTGCTAATCCCTTTAAATTATAGTAGTGGATCAGCCTGTAGAATGCAGATCCCGTGACCAAACTCTGGAAACAAAGATTTGAATGTATTTTGTTATTCTCTGATAGATGTTGAAACTTTTTGACTTAGGCTTTCAGTTTGAATGTTCCGGCATTTTGGGAAAGGGGCAAAAACGTAAACACAGTGGTAAAAATTTAGAACTGTCGCAATTGAATTAATACGCATGTCCAATATACTCACCTTATCATACAGAATCTAAAAATGTATAATTTGTTATACATCCGACTTCAAATATGGAGCTAGGGCCGAAAATGGTCAAAGGTCATCGCACTTTTAGTCAAGGCCAAATGATTTATAATCCGATTTTAAAGGTGCATTTCAAGGTCAAGACTAACATTTGTTCTATTATAAGTTTCAGAAATGACTTTGTCATGCAGGAAAACATATAATTACACCCTTTCATTTTAAAAACCGGATTATCGAAGGTTGACCTTTTTGACCCTCATCTCCGTAAGTAAACATTTAACATAATCAAACTATACTTTTTGGGAGTCGTCTTACCTCAAGCAATAATATGCAAGTATTTAACATATAATCAGATTAACTTTTAATGTTGATCCCTGTACAAATTGAGATTGACCTTTTACCATTTTAGTCGTTTTACCCTATAACTCCAAAACGAATGGTCGTAGGTGGTACAAACTATACATTTGTGGAACCCTTATGATTAGATGGACAATATGACATAAGTTTCAATATGATTGGGGCATTTTAAAAGTTTGACCCACGTGTAAACTTAAAGTGGCCCCTATTGAAAAAGTTATACCACAATTTGAGAGTACTAACACCTAGCGTCGATATAGAGGGTCCATACTATAGTCGATCCAACCTCATAATGTCCCCCCCATACCATTTGCGTGGAGGTATAAGCTCTGATGTATGAGGGGCAATAATAAAGCTTCGCAACAAATCATTGATTTTGAAAATCGTCTTAGAGAATTAAACGAGAGTGGCATAATGATCACTACCAGGCCAGTGTGGGATTTAAAGAAGGGCAGGCCATCAATATTTTGTCTTGCGTTATGCAGGTGCATTTGAATGTCCAAATGTACACCAAATACATTTAGGTAGACATGTACAGAGTATGTACAAGAATCTGTAGGCGATTGAATTAATTTACACGTAGTATGCGTACAACAAAAGTTAAATTGGCATTTTGCCACAGGAATCCTATTGTGATCGGCTTATCATTTATACTACCGATTACACCTGAAGTGATTCACTCTATTCTATATACAATTGTCGAAGCCCAAAACTATAGAGGGACGGGCATATGAGGTTGGATCGACTATAACTACCAAAGGTGTCAAAGCTTTTCTGTAGTGAGAGGTAAACGAATTCCTCTAATAAGGCCCTATGATATTCTGCTCCTGCTCTATATGGGTCATGTTTGGCTATTGTGTGTATTACCTGCCAACGAGGACGACTTTGATTGGTACTTCTTGGAAAACTTTGCCTAACCTTATGAAGTACCTCCTGAAAAAATTTAAATCACAGATGACAATCATCACATTTTTGTGTTTTGTCATAAAACAACAAATATCCTATTGATTCGTTTAATTTGGTGGAGGTTATTATTTTGACAAGTTGCACACTTTAAGACTAGGAACAAGAAAATTAATTGAAATGACAAAATCACCCTTCTGAAAGAGCTAGTGGGATAAAAATCGCTAATTACATCACATTTTGGAGAATCAATCATAATTTCAACATACTGCTAGTAACTGGGGAATTACCTGTTGTACAATGTTATTGCTGCACCATAGCTGGAAAATCTCGTGCTATTTAAAGCATATTTTTTCCAGAAGTATCTCTGAGCATGTGATACCTCTTTCTCAATATGTAACCGTCAACCAACATCCGTCAACCATAAGCAGATCGTAATTTTGCAAAATCATTAAAAGTGGACAAAACTGGGTACATGCATGGCACTGGGTATAGAGAATCAATCAATTGTTTGACATAAGCGAATAAAAAGATTAATCATGTTTATTGTTAATCGTGTACTCAATGTATGAGTGCACATATAACAAAAATGACCGCAGTTCATAAAATTTTAAATATTATATAAAGCGGCCTCCGTTCGTCTCCAATTAACTCATTATAATGGAAAGCAGGAATTCAATTCATAATATATTGATCCACAAGGGCCCTTTCTTGGTCATTAAAATGTTAACACTGAAGGTAATATTCTCCGCATGCAGGTTTCACGAGTTTTCCACCTGATCAATACAAAAGCTGTTTGCCTTATACTCAGATAACATTCTATTGATGTTTAAAATTGTTACTTAATGTTTTGTTGAAATAAAGATTATCACTTACTCAAAACGCTAATTTTCGCTTGATTGTATATTTTGAAGTATATTTTGTAGTTTTATTGAGCGCGTGTGGTCCAGCGAAAAAGTGCAGGACTCGTGATCAATATACCGTGAAAATCGTGAGTTCGAGCCCCACTATGGTCAACGTGTTTGTGTCCCTGTGCAAGACACTTATACTCGATTTGCGTTGATACGTTCGTCCCCCTGGAGTTTTCGAACGCACGTGCCACACCGGATTATCTTGGAGGACACTCCGGTCATTTAACTCACTCACCTGCCACTCCATATCCTTTCATTCATGAATCTCATGGAATCCGCACTATAGTTTTATTTCAGGCCTTAACCTTGCTCACAATAACATGATGTACCAGAAGTCCATGCGCTCATTGAAATTTTTTCACCTCCGCAAGAATGGCAGAAAAAAAAAAAAAAAAAAAAAAAAAAAAAAAAAAAAAAAAACATATCATGACTCGAGTAATGTCTGCAATTGCATCGTCCACCCAAGCCAAATCTGGTAAGCTTGCAATGGGACTATTACAAATCTAACTGCTGATAAGCCTTTGCTTTTGTAGGCATGTCTTTGAGCACCACCTTAAGGCTTACTCAGATAATTCCTGATGAGGCCCCCTTATTTTCAAACAAATAATTGTTGTTTTTTGCATAACAAATCTTGTCCATTACTAATCACTGTTTGAATAACTAAGGTCGAATCGAAGTCTTTCACATAAGAATCACAACTTTGTTATAAAATTCCGGATCCCCCGATTTTTTGTTACCACGGTAATCCTTATGGCACTTAACTGTGCATAAATATTTACTGCATGAATACGAAAAATCTGAATTCCTCTCTAACTTTTGGAATTAAAGCTTTTAGGTGACTACCTTTAGTTCTAGAATGACTATTTTTCTTATTATTACCCAAAACATATTTATTTCGAAATCTCTGATCAGCCTTTAATGAAGCGAAATGGTTGTGACTATTTTCTTGAAGGCGGCGTCATAATAATTTGCAACAGCACTTTGAGCCGTTTGGATGAAGCGCTATATAAAACTGGTTATTATATATTTATTTCTTATAAGAAATTTTGAGTTTTGATGTCTTCTACCGTATCCACCTATCCAATACGCTATCGTGTTGAAGCGGAATTGAAAATTGCCATTCACTGATATAAAGACGAACCCGTACAAGAATAGACTCTACAGTAATCTCTTACCTTCAATCCGATGTTGATGTACCAATTGCATCTTTTTGTTAGCAGATTCCTCCCTCCCGCCTAACATATATTCCCACATACATATATTCATTTCGATCACCCTGCATGACGTCACCTCCCCAAGTTACGTCATACCCACAATTCCTCTTTCCCGCTTTTCGTCTTGGGTTCGACAAGTTCGGTAACGTTAAGTATTTGCTCCCGTAATTTTTCGAATTTTTGATTTAGCTACTAGTGTAGTCATGCTCCCTGTGTACATTGTTAAATTCATTTATTACTCCCTGGGCTGTAGTTGTCATTTTTCTTTGCGAAGTCGTATTTTAAGACTTTATACCTGGACTTTGCGTCGGGTTTGTCAACATAAAAACCCGCCATAATTTCAAACCATATGACTGATAGCGTAGGGGCCCCGTTTTTTTTTTGGCACCAATGCCGCCAAGTTCATACGATGAGTCTTATTCCCATATTTATATGTGTTAGGATATTTATATATATTTGTAACGTGTATATATGTGATTACAATGTTTGAGAATTGTATTGGAAATGAAAGACACACATTTGGTTGTTCAAGATGGCGTTCGGTTTGTTTACATTTAGAAATTTATGCACCGACATTACTTCACACAATGTGAGTGGCACAATGGGTATACTAATCGGTTTCCTTAGCTACTTACAGCATATGTGTCAATGAGGTCCGGCCTTGATTAAAGAGTGGTTGAGTGATTAAACTGCTTTATTTGTTAATAAATTCTATTATAGACTTAGCTATTTATTTAATTGGTATCCTTTCCTTTGGTGCGTGCTCTCACCTAGTCGGTTAGCCAGTCGTGCGTGGCGTTCTCCAAAGACCATTTATGGGCTTCCTTTTAGGGCCCTAGATACTGTTTTCCGGAATGCTGCAATCGTGCGAAGCCTGTGCGGTCGAGTTACCGTCATGGGACCCTCCCCCACGCTGTACGCACACCCGATCCTGCTCTCAGAGCGAACAAGTGCAACCTTTGGGCACTTTGACGCGCTGGGAGGCGGACGGGGCGTATACGTGTGTCTCGTCCTCGCGGTTTGGCGTCGGCAGAGCGGGACTCGACCGATAGAGACGGGTGTTCTCCGCTGCTGTAAGCGGAGGCTCACCCGCCGTACTGGGTCTTCGGGCCTAAGAACATGTTTGTCTACCGTGCGCCGGGGCATGGCGAAGGGCTAGTGTTTAAACGGGGGTCGCGTTGCGGCACGCATCGATGACGAGATGGGGCTGCGTCCTGACAGCGAGCCGCGGCCACACGAATTCCGGAGCCGTCGTGGCACCGACCCTTTTGGGAGGAAGAGTTTAGCGAGCTGACGCCCGTGCACGAGCGCTAATCGCTTATCGAGTTTTTCTCCCTCTGCGCACCAACCATTTGGGTGACTGGTGGCAGGCGATCATCTGGCCAAGGAACTTCTTCTCTGGCGGCGTGGAAGATGGCGGCTTCGCTAGCCCGCCAAAGCTGGAGGAGTAGATGGCTCTGTCGATGAGGCTGGCTGTAGACGCGAAAACGCTTGGGCAGGAGCTTAAGCGCATCTCAACAGGGGACCTTTCGGGGGACATGAGGAAGATGCCTTTTGGCCGGCCGACCACTCGGTCGGTGGGCACACGTCGACACGTTGCGGAGCAACTGGCGCAGCGTGTCACCAACGAGGAGAAGCTTCAAGAGAAGCTCAGCTATCACCACCGGAAGCCGAAGCCAAAGGCAGCGCTAGCAGGAAGCCAACGAAATCGCTGCGGCCACCCCTGCTCCTCTGACGGCGGCGTCTACGCGGCGCCGGCTGCTAAGCCCCCTCATCCGAGGGCGGCGAAGCGTCCGGCTCCCCAGTCCAAGCATCTCGTGCCAGGGCCAAGAAGGCGAAGACTGGAGTTTGATGGGGCGGCGACCGGCTGCCTTCCCTTCCCGAAGGGGAGCAGTTTCCACAGGGGGCATTCTCCTCCGGTGGGCGGTCGCCTGCTGAAGTTCGCTCGGATTTGGATCGGGATCCAGCCGGCGAAGGTGCGCAACTGGTGGATTACGGTTACCGTATCGATCCCTGCGCAGCGACCTCCCACACGATGCCGATGAAGGCTACCATCCTTCCCGGATGTCCAGTGAAGCGGCAGGCCTCTTGCCGGAAGCGAGAGTCTGCTCCGCAAAGAGGCGATCGTCCGGATCAGCCCCCCCTTTCGGGAGGGGGTCTGGTCCACCTTCTTCCTAGCTCGAAAAGGACGGGCGATTGGCGGCCGATTCTCAATCTAAAGACGCTCAAGGTCTTAATCAAGCAGTGCGTTTTTTGGATGGAGACATGGCCTCGGTGTTACAGGGTTATCCCGATGACCTCCATCTCACGGAGGGAGCTGGAGTGGTGTATGGCTTCGCACCAACCTCTTGGTTGGAGGGAAGTTCCCAGCTCCTCCACGAACGCATAATCGACGGACGCGTCGGAGTGGGATGGGCGGTCTCTAGAGGAGGATCGCGTTTCGGACAATTGGTCGCCCGAACAAGCGTCCTTCCACATCACCTGCTCGAACTGCTAGCAGTGGTTTACACCCCTCAGGGAGTCCGAGTCCAGGCTGGGTGGGCTGCAAGGTCATGATTCAGTCGACAACACGCCTGTAGTGGCAGATGTGAACAGGCAAGGGCACCGGTCCCCACGCTTGTTGTGACACGCCATTCAACTACTGAATTGGTGCAGCAGCCGCAGGATAATCCTCGTTGCGGAATTTCCACACCAGTGGTCAACATCCGGCGCGACGATTATACTCGGGGCCGACTGGCGCCCCTAAGAATGGTTTACCTAGCCCCCACGGTCGTCCAGATGATCTCGAAGGTTTATTACCCGTCGAAGATCTCTTAGAGTTCGCAACGGAGAACCAGACCCCGGTGTTTGCTATCGGTACCCCAGAACGGAGCATTCGGCGTGGACGCTCTATCTATCAGTTGGGCGAGCATGACAGCGTATGCATTCCTGATACATCGCGTTCTCGCAAGATATCAGAGAGGAATGGCAACGTCATCATGGTGCCCCGTTTGGCCTAGACACCTGTGGGTTCCGGCCCATGGTAGACCGGCTCGCGGTTCATCAAGGCTGCTTACCGCCGTCCGGACCTCTCGTCCGCGACAGCGGTCGGACCAATTCGAAATCTGAAGATAGAGCACCTGAGGCTGACTGCTTGGCCCTTGTCAGGAGTAGATCTCCAGGGAGGGGGCCTTTGGTCGAGAGCTGCTAACCTGGCCGCTCGGGGTAGACGCCCAAGTACGCTCAGAACTACTATGGACGTGGGCGTCTACTACCGGGGGTGCCGACAGAGGGATCTCGATCCCACTGTTGCCACTGTATGCCAAGTGGAGACTCTGGCGGAGCGATTTGATGCTGGGAACTGGAGCCGCCACCGTCCGAAATACAAAATCTGCTATTCAGTCGATCCACAGAGGGTTTGATGACGGAACCAGACAATTAACGGGGACTCTGCCGCCATCACGCTTCTACTCGACGGGATGGTTAATACCAGGCCCCCGGAGAGAAAGGATTGTACCCCATGGAACCTCAACCAAGTGTGGGATATCTACGCGGAGCCCAGGTCGAGCCAGGAGGACGCTACTTGGCTAAACATGACGTTGAAAGACCCCGTGTTCATCCTCTTCATGGCTTAGGGAAACCGCCATTCGGAGCTGTGCATGCGATAGACGTAGGCGATGCTATCCAGTTCTCCAACGCGGTGTACGCTTTACTTTCGTCAGGGTTTCTCGCAAAGAACGAGTGAGCGACTTAGGTCCCCAGTATTTCCCGAAGATCAGTACGTTACTCATTCGGGGAGGGACAGATCGCGCCTGTTCGACGCCTAAAAGGTATGTGAAGAGGGACGCGCCCTCAGGGGGACCGAATCAGATCTCAACGGGCCCCCACTTGGGGGAGGGGTGGGGGTTTCTTTTTTTTTTTTTTTTTTTTTTTTTAAATTTTTAAGTCTTTTTCTTTTTCTTAGTGTGGGGTGGCTTGGGGGGGGACCTCCCGACCGGGGTAGGGGGGGGGGTTTTTTTTTTTTTTTTTTGCCTTCTCCTTTTTCTGGGGTTGGGGCCGCGACGAGGCTACGCAAGCTAGGTGGGTAGTTAAGATTATCACAGACACCGCCGCTGTTTTTTTTTTTTTTTTTTTAAAAAAAAAGGTATCATTCCACAGAGCTATTCGCGAGATCTCGCCTTTCAGCGCGGCGTCGCCCTTGCCGAAATCTGCGCAGCGGTTTCATAGCGCTCCTCAACTACTGTAGCGACAACGTAACCACTTCGACACGTCACCCCGAAAGAGCTAGATTGCCGAGCTGTCCTCACAGATCGGAATTCAGGACAATTACTGGTAAGTGCAAAAATCTGCGCGCCAGGGTGTCTCCTGATTTTGCGGCCTTGTTATTTAGGTCTTGATTGAATTGCTTGCAATCAAATTCATTTCGATTCACGCAAGCCTGATGTGACGTTTTGCATCTGCACCGCCTCCTAGTACCAGTGCTAATCTGGCGATGTTATGCAATTGTAATCACATCGGATTGAAGGTAATCAGATTCCTGTATGAGTCATGTAAGAACAGTGGTGTTCTAAATGACTCGTAAGGAATGTTTGCTTACCTTCTCCGATGTAGATTCCCGCAGCCCATCCCCCGCCACCTGCAGGTGTTGATCTTGTCGAGGGGAAGACGAAAAGAGGAAGAGGAATTGTGGGTATGACGTCATGGAGGACGGTGACGTCACTACAGGGGTGATCGAAATTGAATAATTATGTGGGAATATATTTTCAGGGGAGGTTAGCATCGGCCTTAAAGACAATGCAATTTGTTACATCAACATCGGAGAAGGTACGCAAGCATTCCTTACGGTTATAGGAAACACCACTGTTCGGAATTTTATATATACACTCTTATAAATAATTGATTCCCAGCATATAGAGTGGTTGCGTTGACAAACGGTATTGTATTACCATAGTAATGAAGTAAAAAATCAAATAAAATTATGAAAGGGTCACGTGTAGAGGTATGACGCTATGGTTTATTACCATTTCGTCTAATCCAGTGGTCTAATAGCCGTTTGTCTAACTTCAATTGGTCTAAAGTCCAGTTGTCGAATACCAATTTGTCTAATAACCAAAGTCTATACATCAAATTATTAACAACCAAAATGTCTAATAGCTATTTGGTCTAATACCCATCTAGTCTAATGCCCATTTCGTCTAACGACCATTTCGTCTAATAACCAAAAACCCACCATTGGTCTAATTCCCAGTTGGTCTAATATCCATCTGTCTTATATCATTTCGTCTAATATTCAGTTGGTCTAATACCCAACTGGTCTAAGATTCCATTTGGTCTAATACCACTATGTCTAATATCCCTGTTGTCTACTATCCATTTTGTCTAATAGCCTTTTTGTCTAACTTCAATTTTTCTAATGTCCACGGGTTCAATATCTACTTGTGGGTAATGTCCATTTGGACCCTGGTTGGCATTAAACCAAATGGACATTACACCATTACACCCGGTGGCGTCACGTAGGGGGAAGGGATCTATACATTGAGCAATTACGACGACCCCTCCAGACGTCTAATGGCAGGGCCTTAGCTTCAAAAGGGCCCTACCGTAAAATCGGCGTTACAAGCACCGGTGCTCTCTAATAGGACCCAGTTTCGGACAACAGGACAAGAGAGAAATATTTGACTAGCGCCCACTTTTCTATATCCTGCAGAAGAGACAACTATTTCGCTGGCGTAATATGACGCCAAATCGTTCGTTAGTTACTATTAAGCAATTTCATTCCTGCAAACTCTTGCCCTGAACCAGAGCAATCAAAGACATAGCTTTGTAAAAGCTGTTTCAGCCAAGACCTTAATTCGTAAAGAGTGCCACGTAATAGGATTTGTTCCCCAGCAATCGGGTCTAACCATACCCCCGGGCAAAGGACACACGTTTCTGACTTGAGTTTTTTTTTTTTAATTCCTTGTGATTTGTGTTGGGCCCGATTGACTGGGGGGCAACGAAATTCCCATATGTTTCACTCTACAGTGGAATATCTGGTAGAGCAATGGACATAAGTTTTCAAAGACCTTATCACGTTGCCACCTTTTTTAGTAAAACTTCCCAATGATCCAATTTACCCCACGTCTTATGTTAATGCGATAATCACCTCTCAGCAGGAGCTGCCAAGTCCATCATCAGCACTCAGCACATATAGATCTTGCACCGAAATAATGATCCGCAAATCAAATCAAATCAAATTTAATTTCATCTAACTTTATTTTCTGCAAATGCCAAGTGGAATCCTAAGATATTTGGTCTATCACATCTAAAAGGAAGTGCTCTGATAACACTCTTTTACATTAATGACACAGTATTAGTAATCCTGCTGACATTGCTGCTGCGTTTTAAACAAACAATTTTTCTAGTAAAGTTGATGGTATGTACAATCCCCTTGATCTTAACTCTTACCTGACACAGCTACTTTTCATGGTGCCCTCCTCTGTGTTTTAAAACCTTTTACCAGGTGATGGAAGTTTTATAAACTCTGATCTTGATGCTTCTAAATCTCCTGGACCCTGATTGAAATTCTTTCCAATTTCTTGAAATCCTGTTGTAATGAGCTGTGCGCCTTTATGTGTGATTGTTTAATTTCTTTATTCAGAAAGGTGAAGTTCCAAAGGCTTGGAAAGAAGCTAATTTTTGGTTTTTTTTTAATTTTTCCTATTATAAAGTGGTATAAGCAAGGATGAGTAGGTAGTTACCGTCCTTTCTCACTGACTAGTATTTTGGGCAAGGTATGGAGAAGTTATTTCTGTTCGTATTTAGAATTATGTGGATAAACAGAAATTTTTGTCAGATAACCAGTACGGTTTTCGCAGTTGGAGTAATTGCGAGCAAATGTTGGTTAAACTCTTTTATCTCCTTAGCAAATCACTTGATATCGTAAATGTAATCTTTTAGATGGTATTTTCTTTCGAAGAACCCCGTTGGTTTTTTAAGCTCTGCATTTGATAAAGTAGACCACAACCATTTAACTCTCAAACTCCATTCATTGGGTATCCGAGGTTTTCTTCTTCATTGGATTCAAAACTTCCTCTTCAGCCGAAAGCAGCGGGTTGTGTTTAAGGGTGCAGTTTCAACAGTGGTGTTCTGTAACCTCAGAGTTCTCCAGGGCTCTGGTTCTTGGTCTATTTTCTTTCTACTTTTTGTCAATGAT
The DNA here is from genome assembly GCA_023653785.1 of Ophioderma brevispina. NCBI lineage: Eukaryota > Metazoa > Echinodermata > Ophiuroidea > Amphilepidida > Ophiodermatidae > Ophioderma > Ophioderma brevispina. The sequence continues at coordinate 44,440 of JAMKCH010060850.1, forward strand.
TTAAGTGATGTTTTCTTCTCTTTTCCTCTCTTTCAGTTTGCAGATGGTCACACATAATTCTTCCTATTTTTAGTGAAAGTGTCATTATGTTCTTCAAATGGATATTCACAACATATTTAATTGGACTATTCCTAATACGTTGCCTCCAATCTTTCTCATGCTCTGTTATGCAATTGACTAATCTAAGTCTCCTGATTAATTGTGACAATTACCACAATTGGCGAAGTGAACTTGCGGAAGTTAACATTTCAAATACTTGGTGTCACTTTCAGTATGGATCTTTCCTTTGACTCTCATATAGCTGCAAGTTCAAGTAAGGTTTCAAAACTGTCTGGCTTCATCATCAGATCACAAGAAACTGCTTCTAATCCTGTAACCTCTACACACCTCATTTGGCCCCATATTATTTACTGTGGCATGTGTTTGGGCACCTCATCAAGGAAGCATTGGATAGATTAGAAGTGCAACGGAAACTTCCACGTACTTTATTTTTTAAGCAACCACCAAAGGCGGACGCTCGCCACCTTACTTGAGCAGACTCCTTGATTTGAATCTAGTCAGCTTGGATAGATGCTTCCAATTCAAGGCTTGTTCCTGGGGTTTTAAATTTTACATGATTTGCCCCTGGCTTCGTTTGATTCTTTGATTCACATAGCAACTTGCAGAATATAGGCTTTTGCACCAATCTGCAAGGACTTCTTCTTTCTTCAATTCTATGTTTATTCACTTCCACGTCTCTGGAAGGAAATCCCATCTGATATGCGTGTTGTCAATAATCTTATAAAACTTTAAGCAGGCTGTAAATCAACACTTTTTAAGTTTGATAAATAATGTTGATTGAAATAATGGTGTTTTTTTTTTTGTAACATTGTTTCATTTTGGAACCATTTTGATATAGACTGGGTAATTGTTTCTCAGTCAGTTTATCATTGATTAACTTTTTCACTGTGGTGCATACTTTGCCTTGCCTATTCTTTTGGTTCCTAAATAATTTTGGATCTTGTTCTCTGTGCATGTACATTGGCTTTTGTTTTTCTCTTTGGATATAGAGTCACTTTTGTGATCGGGTTTTGCAACCCAGTCTCTTATCCAGAATACTTGCTTTTGCATTTGTCCAATTTTTGAATGTACTATATTATTTTTCTGTTTAGGTATTTTGCAAGTTTTTAAATATCTGTAATTCACATAAAATATTATTATTATTAAAATACACTCAAAGACAATTAATAATACATGATAAACCATAATGGTGAGGAGATGAGGACACTGCTAAACTCATATAGTGGGATTGCGTGCCCTATAAACTGTAGGTTACAGTAGTTACTACAGATAGGGTGGACTCGACACACTCTCCAGGAAATTGTACTTAAGATTATGTAAATGCAAAAAAAAAAAATAAAAATAAAAAAATTTAGTAAATGCCCGAAATCCCGATTCAAATCAAAATATTAAATAAATTCTCCACCATTCTATATTTCACACGAATGGCCCCGGATCTTTTTCAAACGTCACAAAGCCTTGAATTAGCTTACTGAAAATAGGGAGCTTTGGCTGTTTTCCTTTCGAAAAAAACTTCAGATGTTTTCTAAACTTTGGCATAAAGTTGCCAACATCAGCTATCGGTCAGAATGGACCCCAGAGTTCCCTGCCAACATATTTTTTGCTGGAATAGTTAGTCTTTGCTTGAGTGGTCCAAGGTGTGAGGCGGTTTAAAGATTACCTTAAAGGTCCATCACGCGGCCCCTGGAGTTTTGCACACATGCCTGGTAAATGAGAGTTAACCAGGGTAATACGGATTACAAATTGAGCAATCTTTTTTTAGAAATCAATAGAGTCAATCAATCTAACCATTTTCCACATTCCATTGTTTCTTGATCAGTACCCTGGACATTGGGTCATTGGGACATTTCCCCCCTTCACATGATTGCCGGTACTACTCTGCGAAGACTCGGTTCAAAGACTGACTTTGATTTTGGATTACTGGTATTTTGTCTCAGATTCCGCACAAAGAAAAGTATGTTTGTTGGTTCGTCCACAGTCGCGAAAAGCGAACTCACATGATAGTTCCGAAAGGAGAGTCAACTCAACCGATTATGTGGAGCGATACATAAGTTTTCTATTCCTAATCTTTATTGCGACGATTAACACCGGTTGCTTTAAGCTCTGGATGCAATTTTTCATATAATGTATATCATATTCCAAAACAAAAGACAAATAAAGTCCCAAAATCCCCAATAATCCACAGCCCGTACGGCAGGGGGAGGTGTACCCAAATCGAGAAAAAGGAAAAAGTTCACTTTTTAACTGAAAATTTATAAAAAGTTCCAAATTTAGTCGAAAAGTTGACACCAAAGTCCACTTGTTGGAAAAAATGTTCAAAAAGTCCAAAAAAGACCGTGACCATTTTATAGGGGTTTAGGTCCACTTTTAACCCAAAAAGGTCCACTTTTAACCCAAAAAGGTCACTTTTCGGAAAAGGGCCACCCCTCCGCACCTCCCCCCTCCCAAAAAAAAACCTGCGTACGGCCCTTTTATAATACACAAGGACGCATTACATAAAGATTAAAAATCCATTTTTTCGGAAATATTTTGAACTTTGTTATTGTTCATTACAAATTAAGAAAGATTAGAAATTAATAAAGTACTTTAGGAATATTCTTTTCCCTCAAAGAAATAAATTTTCCATATTAAAAAGAGATACTACATAAAACGAAGTTCTAACCATAACAAGCTCTCAAAAAAAGCATCATAGAAATAAGACAAAAGAGACAGACGATTTTTTTTTTCGTGCGTAACACCGTGCATTAAGTTGCCTTGTGGACTTCACGTTTACTTTTACTCTAACCATGAAATTGACGACTTATTTGGTTAAATCTTGTTGATGGTTCAATCAGGATGCCATTATCTGGTGATATACGCTCGTGTTAGATTATATATTTTTTTCAGCGTGCATTATTTTTTTCACGAATGCACTGGTCTCTTTCAGATAATACACGGGTCTCAGATAATGCACGGGTCATCAGATACTGCACGCGGGTTACAACAAAGTCACAACTTCCAGTAGCAACTAGAAATACCGTCAATCACTTATATCGACTTACTGCTCAATATTACGTAACATGTCTGCATCGTATAGATACCCGTCTAAGAACTTAGTATCTACAATCTATTTGTCATCCTAAAAAAATTTGGTTTCTCGTATAAAGTATTAGTTGAATTCACATGCGCAACTTTCCAATAATGTGATTTTGTACTGTTTCTTTCCGAATCGTACGCATGCGTAATTAACGAGAACAAGCCTTTTTGTACTCTCAAATGAGATACGTTTTACTTCAAGATGATCCTTAAAATACATTACTTATGTTATAATTTGTCAAGTTCGGAAGCCGTTCAGAAAGTTTAGCTGGCTAACGTACAGCGACGTCAGCGCGAGATAGTGTTGGGCGCACCAGTAAACCGCAACACGCGGCTTAAGGCGACGGCGTTTTTACCCCGCGCACAAAGCTGGCATACGTTGACGCGTGCGTAAAAGCTGAGTCAAATGTTTGACATCAACTGCACTAGGTAGGAAATGGACTATATATGTTGCTATTTAATAGTAGGCCCATATGAATTAATACTTCAAGAAACCCAAAATTTCACAAATAAATTTTTTTCAATGCAGAAACCAGTCATGTTTCGTACATTCATGTCGGCGTTGGTCTTTTACATCTATTACCTTGGGCGTTGGAAATTGTAAAGAAATTCATAATGCATTTATATGCAAATCGTCACTGATGGTTTGTTTTGAAAAAGAAGGCATGCGACCAGTGTATCTTTTTTCATTCATTGACCCATTTCATCACTAGGGTTTGTTTTTGAAATTTCCAGGAGTCGGAGAAAGATTAGCCACTCTAAGTGTCTTAGAGAGTTCTGATCTTTTCCTCGCACCTTCCAGATCATTTTAAACAACTAATCAACAATGATTGCGTCAAGGTCTTTTTGACACTATTTATAGAGATAACTTTGACATGTTTGGATTGTAAAGTGTTTTTAATTTATTTTAAAAACTACCTCAATGTGATAAATTACGTTATTATTAATGTTAATGAAATGATTTGATACATTGGTTTTCTCAAAGTAATAGGACGGAGAAGGACCACGCCTCAGTGCTTTCGACAGGATAATCGCAATTGACCGTATGGGTCAGTTGCAGGAAGCCCTCGACCCTCGGTCTCGGCTGCCCCTGCACTGACCCATACGGTCGCGTGCGATTTATCCGTGTCGAAGTGCAGCTAGGCCTAGGTCCTTATCCTTATCATACAAGATGAATAGGATTATAACATCGACTGATTATAACATCGTCAGTGAATTCCATGTAAGTTCTCACAACAAACACGTACTCAACCGGAAACTTCAATTTATCAATCGTTACATCTACAACAAAAGTCAGTTTGTCGGTCATCTCACGGTACACCGCACAAGAAAGGTCAGCTATCCCATTTAACATACCATTGAATTCATAAATGCTCGTATAACA